>DVZL01008186.1:0-10380 GCA_018236625.1 Lasaia peninsularis | reverse complement strand
AGTCGTGGATATACTAGCACACCTCTGCCTACCTCTTCGGGGATAATAGGCGTGAAGGTACTTTTTTTTTTTTTTATATCAGTCAAGTAGAGATACATGCTGGCTAGATGTTGTGAAATATGACATATTTGCTAATGGAATCACTAAAAGGGATGATAGAAATCGTCCAAAATGTCTGAGTGTCCCCGATCAAGTGACTTCCGACTTTGAAGAACGAGGTCCTGGCTTCGACTCCCGGGTTGTTTTGAGGCGGATATGACACTTGCTCCGCGTTTGAATTAAACTAAATAAAAGTAACATGAGTTACTCCTTATTACATCTGACAAAGTAAGTTCCATCAAAATCGGTCCAACCGTTACTGAGATTAGCGGGAACAGACAGAAAAAAACTAAAATATTATTTTGGTACATGTACCTTGTAAACAAAGATAATATACATTTAGTAAAAGCGACGACATACTGTAGATCGCAGAAACCTGTTGTATGAAGGCGGCCTTTGATCGATCCAATTGGAATTCGTTGGGGGAGGCCTATGTTCAGCAGTGGACATCCTATGGCTGAAATGATGACGATGATGATGAAAAAGCGTTTTTTTAGTATTACACACAGACACTCCAATTTTATTTATTTGTATTTATGATGATGACTTACCGCTTGATCTAGTGTCAGCGTCTCGTCTACATTAAGCCTAAATAAGCTTGAGGCAAAAGTAAATGCGGTTAATGCGGGTCCCGTCGTGACAAAGGCGTTACGACACCAGACGTGGCTAATTATCATTTTTTCGCAAGCACTTCTCTTAACAGTTTGTCATGAAATTTAAATTTAATGACTATTCAACTTATTTCACATTAAATCTTAAGGGATATTAAAAATACATCAAATAAATATGGCGCACGTTAATATCCGCAAAAGGGTAGGCTAGGGTAACATGTGCACCCACATACCCCAATGATTTTAGGTCCCATAACGTGACAAGTGGTAAGTCCGTCGCTATATCGGACACAAATTTCGGGTATCCTCACGAAGTTTGAAAAACTCATTGGTACATAGCGGGGTTTAACCTTGAATTCCGAAATGGAATCTAAAGCGCTTACCACTACGCCACCAAGGCGTTTGAGTACATATTCGTTAACTTAAAAGATATTTAAATATGGCTTAGTATAAAAAGTTTGCACTATAAATCAATTAAAAAATAATATAATATGGTTTAAATCAAATGAAAAAATGCAACAACTTAGGAAACCTTCAGGGAAATTTCCCGTGTTGGTCCGGGTCCTCAAAGTAGAATAGGCCATTTGCTTCCCTACCAGGCAGCTCGTAAGAGATGAATATAGGTTAACCGGATCACTTTCAACAAGACCACTGGTGGTAGAGTGCTGGGTAGCAACTCGCCCGGGTTCTACCACCTAATCTATTCCTGTCGTCATAATGATATTATGTGTTCCGGTATTTAGGGTATGGTAGCCAGTAGACAAGTGCATATACAGTCTAACAGCCTGACCATGGGCTACGATTGTCTTTTACCATCAGGAGACCCGCATGATCGTTCACTGTCTTATCCCATGAAAAAATAAAAACCTGTGTTGCAGATATCCGCGACGGTGGTGATCACTTACCATCGGGTGACCTACTAGCCCGTTAGCCTTCTCTTCTATAAAACAAGTAGAAAATCTCCCTTTTATCACATAAATCAATAAATAGTCTATAAAATATCACAACTCACAGAGTTACCTACTATTACATATGGATTCCTTAATGGACCGCGATAGCTAAACAGTGGAATTTTTTACAGATGATGTATTTCTAAATAAAATTAAATAAAATATTCAAGAGAGGCTCCCATTCTTGCTATATGAGAGCCTTTTTTGCCGGTCATATTCCTACTACTGTGGTCGCCGAGTGGTCGAAATTAGACAATAAAAACTTAAATTAAAAGTTATTTTTCAATAATTTAAGTAACTATTACAAACATTTTTTTTAAACTTTAAAGGACAATCAAAACAAACAATAGTAGGTATATACGTACAACAAATACTTGTGTTTGTGTGTGTCAAATGCATCCCACCTATATAGTGTGTGTAATATTTTATTTATTATTGATTTGTTATAGATTTAATGTACTTTATGAACATTATTATTGAAAAATATTAGCGTTTTGCATTTCTCCTACACATAAACTATAAGTGTCCCAAATTTACACGACACGGCACCCTTCCTGCGCGAGTATGTTTTGAGTATTTTGTGAACATCTGCCTACCCTTTCAGAGATATGAGCGTGAGGATCTTATTATTATTAATATATTTTTCATGCAATTGCGGGAAAATAGTATAATAGTATTTCATTCCTCTATCGTAGAGTCGTGTATTCTAAAATGAATCAAAGTAGATCTAAACGCGTTAAGTTCAAGCAAAACCTTATTACGAAGGTTCCCATGCTGCATTATTTTATTTCACAATTTACAGAGTACAAAGGACTTAAGAAATATAATGAAATACTTTGTTCTCTAACTTGCAGATATTAGATTCGAATACATGTTTCCGTTTTGACAAAATTTATTATAGGAAATGTGCTTTTTCACATTGTTTACATATATTATTGTGAATCATTGTTGGATTTTATTTATTTCCTGGGCATATCTATACACATAATCTGATATGTTTGTACATGGAAAATTTATTTTGAAAAACATAATGGGTGGGCTTTATATATGTATATGCAAGAGAACCAAATATATATATATGTTCACTCAGTGTCTTCTACCGCATTTACCACGGGGAATGCCCTAAAGAGTTATTTGGTTTGATACCTGCGCCTGAGTTTCATGTTAGGACACCGCGTGAGCGTAAAATTCCACGCTTACCACCTTGATTCGTGGCGGTTCTCAACAGTGCGACTCCTAAGGCATTTTTTGCCTCGTACAACACCTATGTAGAACGAATTACCAGCGGCGGTATTTCCAAACGGATACGACATAGGAACCTTCAAGAAAAGATTCTACTTAGTCCTTAAAGGTCGGCGCCGCACCTGTGATACTTCTGCTATTGCGAGTGTTCGTGGGCGGCGATGATCACTTACCATCAAGTGACCCACTTGCCCGTTTGCCTCCTCTTAATAAAAAAACAATGTTTTTTTTACTTTATTTGTTTGTCTTTATGTTTTTGCACGGTAATCTCAGAACCGATTTGGATGCAGTGTTCAAAAATATATTTTACCTCCACTTAACATTTAGTGTTTATTTCATTTAATTTAGTTAACAAATAAAGTAGCTATATGTCAATTTATGTCAATCACGTAATATGTACCAATTTAAAAAGAGCTATGGTATCATATCGGACTGATTTAACATTCGACTCGCCCGGATTGGTACCGCCCTACCTATTCCTGCCACAATAGCGTCAAAGCTGGTAAACTTTCTCACGCAAAAGGCCTACCATACTAGCCTCAGGTTGGCAACGTACCATTTCCACCTTTGGTGTCTATAAACGACGCGTATTTCTTACCATCAGGAAATTCGTCAGCTTGTTTGTCTTCCAATATCATAAAAAATATTAAAGTGGGGTACACTTTAATATTTTTTTTATGATATATAAATAATAAAATAAAAATGCGAACGAAATCGCGAGCTCATCTTACAAGGTAGATACATCTAATAATATAATCTTTCAATCTTTTTAACAGTTAGAGTGTAATTGATGCTCATTTGTGCGGTTTTTACATACGACTAACCCTAATCCTACGACTAAGACTTCGCTGTCCGTCTGTAATCAGTGAACTGACTATCAGTGTGTGTATGTATGTATGGCTTGGGTGTTTGTGTGACTGCTGCACTTTTACGCAAAAACCAGAGAATGGATTTTTACAAATTTTTACAGTAATATAGTTTATACATTATACATTTAAGCTACTTTTTAACCGACTACAATAAAAAGTGTTTTTTTCCCGCGACAAGTATTATAAGTCGAAAAAAATTTACATACGCGTTATAAAAATAATTCACATGGGTGAAGTCGCGGGTGAAAAGCTGGTGGACAAAAAACAAAGTTAACATGACTTTTCACTATTTACAACTCGAAGCGGTTGGACCGATGTTTTTAATTTTTTGTAGCTTTCGATCTGTCTTCATCTGGAATATATATATTCATTGGTATAAAAAATAAACAAAATTCTATTAATTTTGAAAACCTAAATCTATACGGAATTAAGTTCGCCGGGACAGCTAGTAATAATATATCTATTATAAGCGATGTGTGTGACAATAATAGTTAGTGTTAATAAAATAATCCCCTGATATAATATACTTTTTGCACATTTAGACCATTTTTTAAATTAATTTATTATATACATTTCTAAGCCGTTCCTTATTACATCAGCTGTCTCTCAGGGAAATTCCTGTCAAAATCGGACCAACCGGTTCAGAGATTAGCGGGTACAAACAGACAGACAGACTTTCAAATGCATTTAGTAAAAAAGCGATTATTTTAGTATTACATACAGACACTCCAATTTCAATTCAGTTATTTGTATAGATGTATTAAACATCAAGGTTATGGTTGTTACTATTGTCAAAGTTGAGCTCAAACCATATACGGATACATTTTAATAACTTCATAAAAGGTCGTATAAGATTACAAGTAAAGGTTCTGTAGATAGGAAGTAATAACAATACGCCATAATATATTTATACATGTAAATAATGAGAAAAAATGCTATTCAACAAGCGTATCTAATATCTACAAGATAAACGACAAGAAACAAGTACGTTTAATGTTTTTATCATTATTATCATCAAAAGACGATACGGCACTCTCATAGAGGCCAAATCTGAAGTTACTGATGTAGTAAAAGGCGAAACCGGTGTCTACGGATTATTAAATTGCTGTTTATTAGTCTCGCTTAAACTCGAGGACTGCTGGACCGATTTCACTATTTTTTTCCAAAAATCCAGGGAAGGTTTAAAAGGTGTACTCACCTTTGTACCAAAGGTGTACTATTATGCAAAAATGCTAGAAATATAGTGAAAAGTGCACGCGACTTCATCTGGGTATTTTATTTAATTTCTAACAGTGCCCGCGACCTCCTACAAATAAAAATAGAAAATAAAAGTAACATAAGCTGTTCCTTATTACATTATCTCTCTGCCAGTGAAAGTCCCGTCTAAATCGGTCTAGCCGCTTCCGATATTAGCTACCCGCTAATCACACAGACAGACAGAGAAAAATGTTAAATAATGTTGTTTTGGTATATGTGTACCTTTTAAATATGCATATTATGCACTTAGTAAAAAGTGGTTATTTAAATATTACATACAGATACTCCAATTTTATTTATTTGTATAGATAGCAAATTTTGTTTTCTATCAAACATTTGATGTTCGTTCTGTCGTTCAGAAATGAATTTAAGCCATTCTTAAATTAAATTTAAATGTGAAGTTTTTTCTATTATTTTGGTATTGAATGTTATTTTGATTTTCTTACTCCATAAGTGCGGGCGGTACCAAGTTAGCAGAAACGGCTAGTCTTATATACAAAATTCTGGATTTCCTGGCTAGCTATTCAATAAACTTCTTATTACATTATAATCACGCACTGTTGTCTAAGCAATCTAGGTGTGTTCCTAACGTCAAAGAGTCAATTTACAATTTATTACCGTTTAGGTCTTTTATTTATCGATTGAGGCAGTACGAAGTCTGCCGGGTCAGCTTTTATTTATATTTATGATTTTTAATGACCAGCTGATAAAATAATGATTAATTATTTAATTCAATAACAATAATATTTTCAGAGGAATTTTTTAGAGGAGTTTTTGGTAGAAGCTTTAGGTGGAAAAGTTTTTGAAAATTGGGAACACTGCTACTAGAATAAAAGCTCGAAGCTCTAACCACTAAGCCACCGAGACTCTTCAATGTACAGTTAACAAACTGAAATAAACTTATAGTCTTTTACATGTGTATCACTCATCTTTTAAAGCAACATTCAGTGATTACGTAATGTATGTGTTTTAGTAGACAAGTACTATGCAAGAGTAAAAACTTGTTATACTTTCAATGGAGGCCATATTTGCGAAATGTAAATAAAGTACCTACATATTTGTCGCTACCATTTACGCAAATAGACCACAAAATATAAAATTACAAATCTCCACGGCTGCCCAGCTGAATTTATTACTATCATTTCATTAACCTCGGTGGTCGGTTAGCACCTCGGTCTTTCATTCGATAGTCCAGGTTCGATATACAGTTACCCATGCGTTTTTCTAACTTAAATACAATAATGTTATAACATAATAAATTTCCGACAGAAATAAAACGGGAAAAAAAAATGACCGCGTTTTTCTATATAAACTAAAACATACATTAATTGAAAAGTGCTATGTTGTAACAAACAATAAGTAAAATTATTCGGGCCGCTCCAATCTCGCTATCTTTTAATTTGTATGACATCTGAAAGTAATGACATGTATTGCAATAAAGATGATTTGATTTCATTAGAAATCAAATTAATCACGGATGTAATAAGTAATATATTAAAATTTCCTGCTGTTAAATCACAAGTACTCTCCTTAAGAGAAAACTTGTCACATTTTTAATGGAGGTCATGTTTGTGTAACGTAAACGAAATACTCCACTGCCACCACCATTTACGCAAATAAACTACAAAACTGTAAATACAGGAAACCGTTAATGCTTCTACATTTTGTGTGTAACTAAGATCAGGGTTTCCAAATACCATGAACCATCCGCGAGAGGTCGCTTACTCAATGGTAATGCTGTGTTTATGGACCTTGATGTCGCAAAAAGTTTATCACAAAAGAAAACTTTCGCAGAAAATTTACTTTTAAGTAACATATATTAAACTATAAGGTATTAAAAAATCAATGAAATTTACATATTTTTAGATATTTTTTAAGTGTAGATACAAACAAGTAAATGGGTTTTTATATGATAATCTCTTTTAAGCAACCTAAAAACTTGCAACCCAAAAAGCTTAGCCTAGCTTTACTTAAACATAAAAGTCAAAAGACCCGACTCATATCTGTGGTAAGACAGAATATAAATGGTCAAAGTGATCATTGACCAAAAAAGATTATCACACTCGTAACTTAAGTTGTAGTCCTGATTATGGTGTAAAAAGTGAAACTAGCTGTGTATTTCATGAATAATTTTCAATTATAATTAGTAATATGTGAAAAAGTAAGCGTGTGTTTTCATTTAAAATATGAATATAAGGAATTTTCACCCAGCGCCAACGATGAGAAATGAAAAATATAAAATAAAACCGGTCAAGTGCGAGTACGACTCCTCACCGTTATCTTAGTTTTTGTTTTATAGAAGAGGAGGCAAACAGGCAAGTGTCTCCTGATGGTTAGTTGGTTTTTTGTTATAACGGCAACGGAAATACATCATCCGTGAAAATTTCAACTGTCAAGTTATTCGTGGTTAATGGGATACAGCGTGGTGATAGACAGATAGACAGACAGACAGACAGAAAACGGAGTCTTAATAATAGGGTTCCGATTTTACCCGTTGGGTATGGAACCCTAAAAAGAACGACTTTAAATGTTCATGCCAAAATAATTTCATTTTAGCATGAACATTTAAAGTCGTTCTTTTTTCAAAATATTAAGTACTGCTTTTATTGGTATTTTTTACGGTACTGAGTACGGTTTTGGAGATCTTTTGTTTTTCATATACGAGTAAGTGCACTTGGCTGATGCTTGACACTGCAAATGCCTTGTCATGTGAGTTCAAATATTGATCATGACGCATAAAGCTGCACTGTTGTTCCTTTAAATATTCATTTCTCTCATATATACATTAATAGTGCTTTTGCAGATGTAAAAATAAAGTAAAATCTCTAGGGACACCCGTGATGAAAAGTTAGACGAAATGAACGAAGTTACTATTTTTGGTAGATTTTGCTGTATATTCAAAAATATTGTAAAATATCAAGGAGTTAAATTCAAAAATGAATTATATTGATTCCGCCATATGCGTGTGCTACGTGTTAAGGAATTTCACAAAAACAATGCATCTAAGACATTATGACTATAATAACTTCACGTTCCTATTTCCGAAGGGGTAAGCAGAGCTAACATACTTATAAGAACACAATTAACCTTAATCGACGTCGAAACGAAAACCAAAGTCAAACAGCGACTACACTTGACCATAGAGGCGGTTGATGTATGAATTGATGAATGAAAAAAATATCAATAAATTATTTTAAATGAATATACATTTTCTATAAACTAGGTCATTGTGCCAAAATATGTACTTATATACGGTGCAATAAACTTGGTAGAGTCAACGATCGGCCTGCTAAGCGATCTGATGGAAATGTGACTCATTGTTTGGTTGTTTGGTCAAGATATATTGCATAAAACCACGGAGCCAGATAACTGTAGTTGACACCGGTATCCAATGATCAATGTATGATCTGATTTTATTTTATTATGACTCATTAATTATATTGATTTGCATTAAGTTGTGATGTTTGAAAAGGTTTCCGATATAACCCAGTCTTAGAAGCCGTTATTTTTGCCGCTGACGCAAAAATATTTTGCCACTTAAACAAAAAATGAGTTTTTATGACACTAAAATCTGCTTAAATAATATGAATAGGGAAATAATAATTCTATTCATCAGGGATATGGCCTGTGGTCAAAGGTAGTCGGTGTCCGACTTTAACACACTAAGTCCTAGGTTCTAATCCCAGATAAAGTAACTTGTGCTTGCGAGTTTTTTTTCAGTTTATCTGAAACATTTTTTTTTCAAGATTTCCTTGCCTGATATCGTAATGCCGCAAAACAACGAGACAAGTACTCCTTACAAAAATACCGCTATCAAAGCTTTGAAGTATTAAATCAATACATGCCGGTACTAGAATGTATTATCAAGCTGTCAAAATCAAAATAAGTGTCAGGATACTGTTAGAAAACATCATTAGAGAGACCACAGACTAAATGAGGTTTATCTAAGCAGTGATGTATGATACAAACTGCGATTGAATATCGTGAATAGGCATCTATGGTCCATTATATGTTAACGGTAAAGAATGAATGAAACATTTAGGTTTGTGGTCGATGGTGATAGATGTTGTGATCGTTTTTAGGGTTCCGTATCCGAATGGGAAAAACGGGACCCTATTACTACGAATCTGCTATCCGTCTATTTGTCACCAGACTCTGTTTAATGAATCGTGATAGCAAGTTCAAATTTTCACAAATTTTGTTTTTTTGTTGTCGCTGTAATAAAAAAATATTAAAAACTGAATAAAATGAATATTAAGAGGGGGTTTTAATACAACAGACGTGATTATTTTTTTATTGTTTTCCGTAAACGAATGGTAAATAGGGTCCTATTGCTACGAATCTGCTGTCCGTCTGTCTATTTGTAACCAGACTATACTAATGAATCGTGAGAGCTAGCAAGTTCAAATTTCCACAAATTTTGTTTTTTTGTTGCCACTATAATAAAAAATACTAAAACCTGAATAAAATAAATATTAAAAGGGGGTTCTTATTACAGGCGTATTTTTTTCGTTTTTTTTAAGATAATGATACTGAACCCTTCATTCGCGAGTCCGAAAGGGACTTGACGGGTATCACTCTTACGACATATCATCCTATAATAAATCATTTTTTGTTCTCAATCATTACCGTATATAGTTGGGTTAGCCTACTCGCCTAATGTCACTGGACAACCGCGAGGCGCAGGTTCGATTCCCGACGGGGACAGGCATATGTGTGATGAATGTAGATGATTGTATGTTTAAGTCCGAGTGTGACTTGTAATTTTGTAGCATAATAAAAACATGTAGATAATATGCCTACTTTGGGGTTAGATCAATTTGTATAAATTTTTAAATGAAATTTTACGGTTAAAAGAGTGATTATATCCCAAACATATGAAAAATCAACAAAGTTGTAACTTACATTTGCACTGAGTTATGTCCTTAGCCACATACATGAGAATTTATATAACATAGAAAAACGTTTTTTTGCTCTAAAAATTAATGCATTAATCGAAAGTCATTACAAAATGACAAGTAGTTGAGGGCGCTATCACCTGTCACTTTTATGTTGTCAAGAAAGGAAAATGAATATTGTAAGTGTAAAATTTAGAGATGGTACAATTTATCAGGCAGTACAATATACCAGACTCTCCCCTACTTTAATGTTGTAAAAATGTAAAATTAAAATTAAATCTATACTAATATTATAAAGCGGAAGAGTTTATTTGTTTGTTTGTTTGAACGCGCTAATCTCAGTATATGTCTATTTTTTAAGATTAACTCACTAGAATCATTTTTATGGTAATCAAATTTGGTCGAAATTAATGCCTTATTTGTTAAGAGTTGTATCAACGTAATCCGTACTAAT
>DVZL01008185.1:0-10380 GCA_018236625.1 Lasaia peninsularis | reverse complement strand
AAGTATTTCTATATATATATATATATATATATATATATATATATATATATACAAGAAAACATTTAATAAACACCCAGACCCGGAAATACAAACATCTATGTTCATCAGATAATAGGTATGTAGATCCTGTATCTTAGAATGAGATATAGGCATTGGTTAAAGAGGCCGATCCAAAAAGAAACGCGGGCTAGTTGTGGAGCAAGACATGTGTGCCAATGGACTAACTACTAGGGATGCTGAAGGTGAAACAAAGTTGAAAGCAGACCCTGGGACACTCACATGTGAAAAGCAACCGGGATTAATGCTGTGATGATGATCTTTGAATGAGAATAACAAAATTTTCTTTGACATGATCAACCATATTGCATGAGCAGCTAATATAAGTATTCAAACATAGTACAATTAATTTCATCAGAATGATTTGCTGTAATTCCTGATAGCATGGCCCTCTATTAGACATTGAAATTACTGTATACTTATTATAGTATAGATTCAATTAAACGGACTAATTCTTGTTGTTAACCATTATATGATATGATGATGATAATCAAAAATTCGGATAATGGTGTGTATGAATAAAAACGTTTTTATACATAATTTATGTTGTCAAGTAACCATGAAAATAAACAAAAAATATTAGAAGCAGACATATTTTCTTAAAATTACTAAAATTCTGCAACCTTAATCATATTTGCTTGAAATATTTGATAATTTCCATATAGTGATGGCCAAATATCAAATTAATGTATTTAGTTAATAAAATTTAGCTAAGTATTAAGATATTTTGATGTTATTTTACGCCTGTTTTTTAATTCATTGCAGCGCTATCGCCAATCCGTTTTATCTGTAGTAAACTCAAAGTAATGTCACACAATTTTTTTACAACCATTTGAGAACTGTTTTGAGGGCCTGAAATGCTTTTGTATAAGTTGGTCCTGCATTTGGCTTTGATAGTCCGGATAATAGCGAATCCATATAACCGAGGGCAGGATATCGAGTTTCTACTGTATTACATTTTTGATCTGATTATTGACTGCAGTTATATATGTAGTGCATAAACAAAGTAAAGTTAGCATTAATATTACAAGTCTGTAAAAATTTTGGTGGAGGTTAATTAATTTAAAATAAGGTTTTTCATATGTTAAAAATTGCACTTATAATATTCTATGTATTGTTTTTTCTATTGTTATGATATATTTGCTTATAAATTTATGATATTTTAAAATATTTCAGTATTACATTATTGTTATATTGTTTAATCACATCATTTTGTGTTAACAAACTTGAATTTCATTAATTATGATTGTTCTATGATTTAACTATTTTCTTCTACAGCAGCATATCTACCTCAATAAATAAAATTTGAGTGTCTGTATGTAATATTAAAATAACCGCCTTTTACTAAATGTATATGTATGTTTACAAGGTACGTGTTATACCAAAACACTGTTTTTTAGAATTTTTATTTGTCTGATTGTACCTGCTAATCTCTGAAACGGCTGGACCTATTTTGACGGGACTTTACTGGCAGACAACTAATTTAATAAAGAAACGGCTTAATATGCTACTTTTATTTTAGAAATGTACAAAATAAAGTGATTAATTAAAAATGCGGTTGAAGTTGCGGCACAGCTAAACCAGAAATAAATATAGAATTACTAAATAACAGACAGTTGTATCTGGATTTGTTTGAAATTTTATTTAAACATGTATTGAAATAGAAAATATGTAATAAAATTTAGTAAATGATTTCTAAATGCTAGTATCGAATATTTAAAATATAATTGACTTCTTTTTAAGCCTTTTATGTAGTAATTAAATATGAAAATAATTTTCTATAACTATTAGTTATGGGTGATCCTAATAAAATTATATTGTTAAAAAGTTTAATTGAATAGTATAGGATTTTTATCTATTTCTGTGAAATATGTTACATCTTGTAAAATAATGTATCAAACAATGAACAATTTATTTGTAGTTTTAGTAATAGGTTAAGGTAGATTCTATTTGTAGTTTTACTAATAAGGTAAGGTAGATTTTATTTGTAGTTTTAATTAGACCCTCCTTTGTGAGGCAATAAACACTAGTGTTTAAATACTTAAAAGATATTTCTCTATATATATCCCAGTAACCTATTACAATATTTTTTCTAGAATGTCTGTAATTTATACAGACTCAACCACGCAGCTTAAGATGGCTAAATAAAAAAAAGTGTATTTAAGACATTATCTGTAGATTATACTCCAAACAAAGACCTGTGGGGCTATTGCGTAACTCTGTTACGAACTGCAATTGGATGACGAACCAAAATGTCATAAAATCGGTATTGCGTATCACAATTATTTATCAGCAGTATACGTCTATTTCCGGTGTCTTTAGATAAACCAATTTCAAAAGATTCTTTAAATCATGTTTCTTATGTTACTATCTATTAGCATTTAGTTTTTTAAGAAATTAAATTTTGTTGAAATTGTAAACATTTAAACGTTATTGACTTTAGTTCATAAAAAAATATCTATCAAAATATCTTGAAAGTGGCAATTTGAGGCTTCCGGGGCTTATTATTCTCGTGACGTCATAGTAGTTGTTGATTGGAGTTAGACAATATGAAACATGCCATTTGACAGTGAATATATGAAAACTCGGGCTCAGAGTTCGCAGTTTTTAACTGTCAAAAAGATACACAATAGCCTCGCTGTAATGAATTCTCATAGAGTCTCATAAGTCTGACTCTTTTTGACGTTGTCAATTCCACAACACCTGTAGAAAGAGTGATTGCCCAGTCTAGAGAGTAAGCAATACCGTGTATTGGAGATAGATCTTTTTTAGGAGTGTAATCTGCAGTATATCAATCCACGTACAGATATAGTGGCAGGTATGAATCAGGCAGTGGTATTCATCTTGATATGTTTAGGAAAAGCTCAACATTAGACCATAATCACAATAAGAGTGACAAACAAACCCTCACCTCTAAGAAACTACTCGGTGGCTATGGGAAGCTTTATGCTTAAATCCTTTAAATACACTTTTCTAGATCTCGCTCAAATAAGCTAACACTCATATTTTAAGGAACTTTATCACTATTTAAAACGTTTTTAAGCCTCTTGATTAGACTATGTATTAAATCGGCTATTTCTACAACCTAAATACAAACTATATCTAAGTACATATCACAAATCTGTAATAGAGTGAATTCGGTACATTGATGATATTTAAAAAATGTGTTTTTACTCCGGTCGCGTTTCACGTCGAAATTACTGAACTGATTGCAACAAAACTTTACTTACGACTGTTCAACATACCGAGGAAGGTTATAATATGCTACTTTTTATCCCGTTTACTTGAAGGTATTCAGCAAGAGGCGGAATAAAGTCAAAATCTAAAATTGAATTTATACTTTCCATCGTCGGCGCTTGGTGTAATTTCATTGCATAAACACTTTTTTCTTGAAAAAACACATTTGTAGTATTCTAAACTATTTTTTTATTTTCACATTACACTATAGCCTACCGGTTTCACTTTTTACAACATCATCAGTGCAGGGTGTACCTTCAGTAACAAACTTAATACTGAAATATATGTAAAAATTATTAAATTTGTTTGTCTTTAGTGTTATATTATAACTTTTATAAGGCTGATGCTGTAAAAAGTGTTAGCTGTAATGTGATAATAAAAAAATAATACAAGTGTGTCTTTTCAAAGAGAAAGTGTTTATCCAAAATCTAAACTTGGCTAAGTCTTAAGGTGTGGAGGGTAGGGTAGCCGGTAAACTTACTCATGCAATTGGCTAGCCATCCTAGCCTCAGGTTGGCAACGCACCATTTCCACCTTTGGTGTCTATAGGCGACGTGTATTTCTTACCGTCAGGAAATCCGTCTGCTTGTTTGCCTTCCATTATAATTAAAAAAATTATGAAACAAAGTCACTTCCGGCTATTTGTCCCTAATGTGCTTGTTTCTAATGAGCCCAACGGATTTTAATGCGGTTAATGCGGTAGGTAAATTGATTCAAAAGCATCATATATCCGTGAGAAGCCGGGGTAGGTCGCTAGTGTTGTACACTGTTAATTTAAGTGATAGATTATTAAACCAGCATAATCAGTAACTTTAAATATTAAGTTAGGTTCTGTCACCAATTTACTTTCTTATCCACCACTAGTGTATTTGAAGGATAGTGTATTCGGTTAACTAACGGGATAAAGTGAATATCCCGGCCTCAGGTTAGACGCGAACTATTAGTCAATTTTATTCAGATTATCTTAGAAATATTTGCGTTCCTTTACTACATCAAGAGCATATTGACCGCCTCATTGGTCGAGGGGTTAGCTTTGGGTTCGATCCCTGACGGGGACAGACATTTGTGCGATGAACATATATGTTTGTATTTCCGGGATTGGGTGTTTCTCAAATATATTCTATTCTATTAGTATTATTCACTAACACAAATAACAAAAGCATATAATAATTTGCTTACTTTTTGGTTATATCAATCATTTATTTACATTTTTCAACGGGCAAAAATTAGTCGAGTATAATTGATTACGCATAAATAAATAAGACATACAGAAGCCTCTTTTTGGAAACTCACTCAATAATTTCAAAATAACAATAAACCTTGCCAGCTTATCGCCCAGATGAAATTTTGAGACGACTCGACTTCATTGATAACAACGTCTTTTTACTTCTGGTATTATTACAATGCTCGCCATTGTTATTTTCTCGTTTATATTTTATTTAGTAGGATAAAAGTTAAACATCCATAGAAAGGTTTTCAATAAACAAAGAAAATATATATGGTTCTAAAACTTAAACATACAATGTAAAGTGTAAAATTTATTACATTCTTTTGTATTTTGTGACTAGTATCTGTTACTTCCGTTTGCCTTCGGATTCCATAAAAAATATAAACATAATTACCTTACGTATTGAGACATTTTTGATTAAAATATAGCCTTCTTATTAAGGTAGACTGTTTCAACGGTCTTAACGTTTTCCATTTCTTATTTAAAAAAAAAGAAAATGTCACATACAGGGCTGTTTTGATAAGTCCTAAATTGGTAATTCAGTAACATATCGCATTCATGAGTTCACGTAGCCGTACAGATCGTAAAAAGGTGTCGGGGTGTGATATTATCCTAAAAAGGATACGTTTTCGTGGATTATTAAGAGATAAAACTGTATTTTTTCGTATATTTTACCATTATATTGTCTATGTGCGCATCCCGGGTACAGAAGACTTAGGGTTGACAAAAATTACAACGACATTATTGGTTAAGTAAAATGTTAAAATAATCAAGTTGATAAAACTTTGTAGCGATTATTAAGGTTGACTTGCTCGATTTAAATACATGTATTTCATGGTATGGATTTTTTTATTAGGGATATATGATTATTAATCTGAAATTTCTGGAAGTACTTGTATCCTATTTGCCAAGTAATTGTCATACAAAATAGAGTGAATCAAGTTAGTACCATGCAAAAGCGAAACACAATTAAAAATTAAGCTTGTTTTTTCATATAGCACGAGTAAATAAGAGAGTATATTTTTAAATAATATTTTATTTTGTTTGAAACGGTTAATGTATTTTAAAAACTTCAATAGATAAATAGCAGTCTATATGTTATTCCAAGCTTAAAACTATCCGTGTATTGGATTCTTTTAAATTTAAAAATTTTCACATCACAGACATACGTACGTTACAACCGCGTTCTAAATATCAAGATACTTTTAATACAGATAAACATTAAATGTTTTTGTAAGATATTTGTTTTAATATAAAACGGCAACCCTAGCACAAAGTTCTGATCCATAGCTTCGGGTGAAAGAAACTATTTATATTTTTTATGAAGACACTCTAGGAAGTATGAAGCGGTAGTTTTCGGAGTTAATATTCGTATTTTTATGTCGTAGTTGTTCGTACAAAAACTAGTCAAGTAAAAACGAACTGAATTTGAGGGGTCCGTATATAATTTTTCAGTCAGTTTATAATTTAAGCTTACTTATTTTTATGTATGGCCATTATAGATATCAAAGTTACCCTTCCATTGTCTAAGTTTCATTACTTTTAACATGAAAATATCTAATTACATCTATGTATAAAATAAACAAAAAAAATTAGTTTTTAGTTTGTTAAGTTTACCCCGTAAGAAGTAGTTGCCGGACATGTTATTTAAAAGAGAACTTTGAATGCAATTGCTTAAAATGTCAAGGAAGGTCATTCTATAGACGGGAAGCCTGAATAGAAAACGAGTTTGAGTGAAAATTATAACGGTGTAAAGATATGGCTAGAGTAAAAGAATTCGACGACCGTAATTGAAAGTCATGTGTGTTTGAAAGAAAACAAAATTTGGACTTCAAATAAGAGAGAGCATTTTCATCAAAAATAATTGTAAAAAGTCTAAATAAAATACGTAGTTGACGTCGCTCCTAATGCATAGATATACATAAATATACACCACAATATTTTAATTAAACCAGACCCGAAAAAAACACACATTCATCACACAAATGTCTGCTCGTCGGGAATCGACCCAGAGACTCGTGGTTGGTCGGTGGCGGTAGTCGTGTACGCTAGCCCCTCGACAAACGAGGTTTGTTTATTTTGAGGCATATTAATCTTATAATATTATGTTGGTCTCATATGCTATCAATATGATATAACATAGTACATAATGTATGATAAACCTTTTCAAATTTAAGGTTTCTTAAAATATGTACTCATCTCAAAAATTATGCAGAAAAATATTTAAAAGATGGACTTAATGCTATATGAAATTCTTTTTTATAGGATAAGACGACGAACAATCAAGGCCTATAGACACCATAGATATTGTAGGTGCGTCGTCGTTCTGTGGTCGGGTTGTTAGACCTTATGTGCAAATCTACCGGCTACTTTACCCTCCGGATCGGAACACGGCAATGTCATTATGGTGACAGGAATAGGGAAGGTGGTGGATCCCTGCAAGTGGTTATGGCAGTGATCCAGTTAATCTATGCTCGTCTCTTACGAGCTGCCTGATAGGGAGGCATATGGTCTATTCTACACAGGGAGGGGGACCGTTTTTGATGCAACACATTTTCACCTTTGTCTTTAATGCAGCTTTCTAAGAACATAAAATCTATTACAGCACATTAAAATCCATTCGTATTGTTGTTTAAGAAAAAATTGATAAAAAATACAAACAAACATATCCTGTTATGTTTAAGTATTGACGCTAAAATCCTTTGTGTAAAGCTTTTGTGAAAGAACTAAGAAGTAATATCAATTCAAATTAGGCTTAGAAAACAATAGTTTTCGAAACAAGCCCAGACATAAAAAGCGAACGAAAAAACCAAAACAATAAGTCGGTTTATTCATTTATGCGGCCGTACCTTTTCCGCGCTGCAACTAGGGTTGTCACTTGGCAAAGTAATATTTAGAGATACATATTCTCATAATTTTGAAAGCGACGGAAAATTAATAGCTTGGACGTAGGTAACATTAATTTAAACTAAAATAGGTGTTTAAAGTCTGAGAAGAGATTTGATTGATTTAAATTTGACAAAAAATTCTTGTATAACGATGCCAGCTCTCTTTTTTAAGGTGAAGTTGAATAACAGGTCTGATCGCAGTACCACAATTGCTTCAGGTAAATAAGTTCCCAAATAAACGGAGATTGGACATTCCAGTGTATTAAGGTAATTTTATGTTTATAAGTTAGCGATCTTTATATATATGGCTCTCCTACCACAACATACACTATATACGTATTTCAACTTTTATACTTAGGTCATACAATATTGACATGACGTTTCCACAATGATTGGTTGAAGCTTTGGAAAGAATGGGTGATAAGCATTCAAACATTTAGACAAAATCTTGCGATTATAATATTGCCGTGATATTAGATTACAATATCTTTGGGGTACTTGTGGCGTAGTGACAACCCTAGCAAAGGCTACCAAGCAAAAAGGAATACGAAAAACCTAAATTGAACTCTGTTTTGCGACAGCGTGGCCATAGCATAGGAGCATTTATTGGGCTATCAATCAAATTCGTCTGCAACCAACATTCGTCTTCCCCTTAAATTGTGGGGGGTCGATCGCAAGAACCAATATATGGATTAGGTAGACATCTCATATTATTTTTTATTAAGCTATTTCATCAAGAACATCAAAAACATAGAGCGTAATTACTTTTTATTGTTTTGGAATACAAACAAGCAGATGGTTGAAATTTATAGATACAAAGGTTGTTGTAGTGATCCACGTGACGTAAATATTAAACCTCATAAACTGTTGAATCAGGATCACTCAGCTGACTAATAATTATGGTGATATCTTTTAAAGAACTAAAGTAACCAATGTTTGTGATTTATAGGATGTGTTTATTGGAGTGATAAAATTATAGTCATAATTTGGTATTGAAGCTTATTCTATAAAAATATGCAATAACTAAGTATGCCTTATAATATAATATGAATCTACGACTTTAATTGAGATATACGCTCATTCTTGTTAATAATCCAAATGGGCATAGATTAAAAATACAAACATGGTGGCCAAGAAACGTCACAGCAACGATTGTTTCTTAAAGAATGCGATATAAGTATCAAATAAATAAGCCCATTTTTAAATGATTATGGTAATTTCTAACTAATATTTTTACTTTTTACAGAGTCGAGGGTTTTTAAGGCTGAATGACAAAAATGAAATTCAAATGATTTGATATATTCCACTCTTTATTTTGTTGTTAATAATGAGCTTGTTTTACATCATACATATCTATAAACCAGGAATCCTAAACCTAATCTTAATCAAACAAATTTCCTCTAATTTAGGAAATTTGTTACCATTACAATACTAACATTTGCCTGTTAAAAATCCTTTGAAGAAACTAGCATTTTGAAGAGGGAAGTTTCATGAAATGGTAGGTCTACTTGCAAACTAGATAGAAATCTTCGTAACCCGCACAATCGAGTAATCGAGATGATCGCATGACAGACGACGATTATCGTATCGACAGCGTATTAGACCCATTTCCGAGGATTAAAATGTATACCTTGAAGGAATAAAACGTAGGTTCATCCGACTTTCAATTACAATAAATAAATATCCCTTTTTCAGCCTAGTATTAGTTTTATTGCCCTAGCACCTTAGCTGATCGTGAGTGCTCTTGTATATCTACCTGGACTTACGAGTCGTGGATGTACTATCACACTTCTGGCTAACCTTTCGGGCATATTAGGCGTGAAGACACTTTTTTATCTCATTTCTTAAGATTAACACAAACAGTATCTTTATCCGTAAGATATCAGCCAGGAGTCTGTGATCTACCTGGGTTTGTGATCCATTTGCCCGTTTAAAATTATATGATATAGCTGCATATTAACTTTTAGAATTGATCCAAAAATCTGGTTTTCTTTTTATTGGAGGGTAGCCTCAATCAAATCTATTTAATATTAGAAGAATTAAGAAACCGCCCAAGTGCGGTCTTGTCTTGTCGCCAAAGTCTTGTCAACAACTAGCGCTTGTTATAATAGCAGCAAAAAAGTCATCTGTGAAAGTTTCAACTGTCTAGCCATTACGATTATTAACATAGTAAATTAAATCAGTTGATTATCATACATATCTTCAATCCAATTCGATTGCGTGGAAAGAGTGAATCGAGTATCAAGTGTCGGGATTTCTACACAAGTATACAGGTAGGTTAGCTTCAACAGTCATCACTCAGGTTATTACAGGTATTATATTAATTTCAACGTTTAATAATTTCATAGACAAGTAATTTCATAACCCTAAAAGTCTATCAGAGGCAGATCCAATTTCAATTTCAATATATTTACATTTATGAAGCAATACGTTCCCATCGACGTGATCTGTTAAAAACTAATAACATTTTTAAAGTGGCGGAACAACCATTCATGAACATGAACTGAAACAGATAAAATATATTCATGTAAAATTGATTATAAAAGCTCCAACCACGTAAATGTTATCGGTTTAATAATGCAAAATGGTCAATAAATTGCATTTCCAGAAAGCATACCAAAATAAAAAAAAAATATTTTAGCCTATAACACTTATGTCGACTTAAAGATTTCTATGTTATCGGAGGTTTTGCCCACGCACCACTGTCAAACTCAAATTTTTATTCCTCAATACAAAGGATAAAAAATTAAAGTTTTGTCTCCAAGACCAAGTTTTGTCTGTACTGTCTATCAATTTATTTTTATCTAAAATTTTGTAAGATATCTCTTGTACACAAAGAGGATTAAAATAAAAAAAAACAGTTTATCACTAACTAACTGTGCCCGCGACTTTGTCCACGTTTTCATTTAATTAATTTATTTTATACATTTCTAAAATAAAAGTAACGAGAATTACTTAATGTAACGAGGA
>DVZL01008184.1:0-10380 GCA_018236625.1 Lasaia peninsularis | reverse complement strand
CTCCAAATTATAAGCGAATCAATTTTGTATGGCGGCCATCTTGTTTCCGCCATTTTGGATTTTTTTTCGGTGACTCTAGTAACTGCCACCAAAAAGAGGAAAAATGGCGCAAAAAAAGTCCAAAAAAGTCCCATAGGTTCGGCAGGCCGTCGACCTACTTTTTACCAGGTCTACTTTTCCAAGGTTTCGGATTTTTCCCGGTGGTTTGAAACCACCACCTATCCGACGGTACCACCATCGAGGGGGTGAGGATACTCCTTCTGGGAGAACAATTCGGGATCAGTCAGTCAGTCAGTCAGTCAGTCATAAGTGGTAGTCTGAGTTTATATATATATAAATAATAATAATATAATAATAATAATAATAATAATAATATAATATAATAATAATAATACCTTTAAAAGAGCATTTCTTGTATATATAACTATATGTACACAGCAACGATCTCGGGATCGGCTCGAACGATTTTCTTGAAATTTTGTATTTAGGGGTTTCGAAGGCGATAAATCGATCGAGCTTGGTTTTATTTACAGAAAACGTCGTTTTATGGCCGATATCCACAGTAAAATATAGGCTTACTAGAGGTTGGTTGCTAAGATATTTTTATTAATTATTGAAAAATAACAGTGCTTGCCTGGTTAACGATTTTTCATATTTTATCAGGTACAGGTATAAGTGATATGTATGTAGATACGTAAGTTTGTACGTTTTCTAATTTTTATACTACTAATATTATAAAGAAAAAAAGATTTGTTTGTTTCTTTGTTTGTAATGAATAGGTGCAAAACTACTGGACCGATTTGAAAAATTCTTTTACCGTTACAAGCCAACATTATCACTGATACACATAGGCTACTTTTTACCACGGGAAAATGCTTAATTCTTACGGGAAAACGGCTAATTATCTATTACACATAACTTCTAAATGGCTAAGCCGACTGGGTTGAAATTTTATACGGATTCCTGTATGATTAAAAAATACAATTGGATCAGGTAGGTGGTGCTGCTGTCATTAAGTCAAGGACGAACTAAGCGTGCGTAGCCGGGCCGGTCAGCCAGTTTGATATAATAAAATGGAATAAGGCTAATTAATACTACTTTAGTACTTATTATTATGTGCTAATACGAAGAAGAAAATATCTTTATTTCTAAAATAATTAATCTGTTAGAAAAAAGATTATTATGAAAATAAACGTTGCATACTTCTATTTTTATAAAAATCAGCTCAAATCAAAGGCATCTTCTAAATCCCTAAAAGTATCTTCAGTAGTCGAACTGCTATTGAAAACGCTGCTTTTCTTAGGACCAAATAGATATTTTAAATCTTCTAGCATTTTTGCACTTATTTCATCCCTCTTTTTGGAGTTCACTTCATTTTCTTCATTTGTTTTTGAGAGTTTCAAAAGTTTACTTGCATCTATAAATCCTTTTTTTGGTATATTAGGATCACGTGTAGGTCTCGTAGGCATGGTGGAAATGGTTATGACATTGGTAGGCTTTTCAGATATTAATATTGTTATATTTTTGGTCGTCAATTCAACTTTATCATCAGATACGTTACTTGTAGTGAAATCTAAACGGGTTGTAAACATTGAATAGGTGTGTGTGTTTGTTTGATTATTTTTCCGCGATTCTAATTCCTTGTTTATTTGTGTATCCTCAGTTACTAAAATATAATTAGTATTAAATGGAAGATTTTTTAAAGTGTTTGTTTCACCTGCATCCTTTCTCACATTTTGTAGAGTTTCACCAGATGGTGTAATTGAAATTTCAGCAGATATGGATTGTTTCGTTTTTAATTCCCGAGTTACAAATGTAAACTCATTATCACCTTTACTCTTTCTATTATTTTCATACGCGTCAATATCTCTTGACTTTACATCTTCTGTATTCACTTTTGTGACTCTACAAAGGAAGAGACTTATATTAAAATGGGATTGTATAGTGGTTTACGAGTAGTTTACGAGAGAAACAACGTAAAAAGAGAGGTTTGGTTGCCTACTTATTAGTGATTGTTAATGAAGGCCGACGCGAAGTCGCTAACATCTCTATTCTTGTAACAAAAAGTGAATATCAAAGTGTAAAAATGAAGATGTTTCTATTGTAAAGAAGAAGCAACGAGGATGTGTTTTGATTATTAATGCTGTACAATATTATTATAAAAAGCCAAAACATTAATTAAGGTGTAAGTAGTATGTTGACACAGGGAGCAACAAAAAACACCTATCGTCGGCTAAGCTAACGCCCGTCATGCCGGCTTCTGAACAAACCGTAGTAGCCTTTTCCACTTCGTTATATCAAATAAGCTATGTAATTTAGTTTTACCTATTTGTTTTTGTTGTTTTAATTGAGCTGGTATCCGATGTATCTATCCGTTTATTTTGAACATCAACTTTAATATTGTCTATACTCCAATCAGAAATTCTTTTCCAGGTAATGTTTCTATTGCTTAGACCTCTGCGATTTAAAAGTGGTGTCATAATTTTACCATTTATTGTAGCAATTTCTTCCAATTTTTTTGGATACAAAGTAACAAAAGTTAACTTCGTTTTCTCACTAATTCTGTTAAGGCTCTTCTTATTTTTCTGTGTAATGAAATAGCTATCAAAGTTACTATTATTCACAAGCAAACCAGTGTAAATATAATTTCCCTTAGTCAAATTGAAAAGTTTGTTATTATTTGAATTTTCAGAACTCTCATAATACTGTTCATTTTTATTGATATGCTCTTCAGTTGAAAGAACATTTATTTCATTAGATAGTTCACCTCCGGATTGTGATTTAAAATTTAAATCATTATTTTTTTTGTGTCTACTAGTTACTTCTTTAGTAATGTCTAAGATATTGTTGTCTACTATATTTGTATATTTTTTGGGATTCGCTTTAGAAAATTGTATTGTAGAATCAAATTGAGATGAATTTGGTCTATATTTCATAAGTGATTTAATTTTTTCTGAGTCATTAACTGTCATGGAATTCTCTGCGTTTTGTTTATTGTGACTAATATTTTGTTTCTTTTTTTTTTCTACAGACGAAACACTTACAATTTCGTTTTCATTTTGTGTGCTCATGGACATATTTTGATAATATTTATGATTATTTAAATTTTTGTAATGTTTTGTAGTAATCTTTTTTTTACTACTTCGCCAATTGTCCTGAGAAGTTTTAATTTTTTTAGGCGGCTGATTTAGATTATCTTGTGTAATATTATAGATTTCAGAAGAATAGTATTCATTATGTTCTGGTTTAATAGTTTTAGGAGTTTTAGAAAAATTTAAATGTTTCCTAATGTTATACTTCTTTACGTTTTTCTTAAAATACATATCTTTGGAACCCTTTTTTAATAAATAAGGTTTGTGATCTCTAGATGATTCCGTTACAAATTCGTTTGAAATGTATTTTTCATTTATGTTTGTCACAGATGTTTTGTCATATTTTTTGTTTTTGCTTGATTTGAATTTCTTTTGAGATAATTTATTTTCTTTGGATTTATTTTTAGAAAAATTAAATTTGTGTTTTGATGTTAACCTAACATCTGAATCTCTTGAAACCAAATTGTGTTTTATGTGTTTGTAACGTATAGTATGTTTTGAGTTTTTAAGTATATTTATTTTTTTAGAAAATAATTCAGAGTATTTATTGTCCTTGATTTTCATATTATTTCGATCCTTTGATCGATCTACATATATAGTGTCATTCTTAACTATATTATAATAACTGTGTTTTGTTTTAAGATCAGCATTAGCTAGATCATTTTCATGGCCCTTACTCTTCATAGGTATTTTGAAATAATTGTCAATTTTTTTTTCATAATTACCTTCAGAATTTTTTGAATCATCAAAGTTGTCATTTGTGTTATACATTTTTTCTTTAATTTTAATTCGTTTTTTTATTCGCATTAAGTTGCGTTTAGCTTTTAAAGCAGAATCGTATCCGTGCAATGATTCTTTTAATTTATTATGTTCATTATTTGTAGTAAATGTGTTTGCTATATAATATTTGCCTTCCAGTATCTTTGAAGTTTTCTTTAGCTTATTTTTTGTTCCAGTATTGATTATTTTATTTTTGCGAAATCGATATTTATTCCTACTTTTTGTGGACCAAGTATAATATTCAGTAGCCGATATTTTATCATGAATATTATCAGCCAAATTATCTTCATTTTTGACGCCATCGTGGCTGGTTTGCTTAAGGTCACTAATTTTACTTAACAGCTCATGTAGGTTCTTCTTTGAAACCTCTTCGAGAATTTCATATTTTTCTAAGATAGATAGAAGAATGACCTTTATTGCTGTTTTTAATCTTATATTTGACGTAAATGCATTTGTTTTAAAAAGTTTGAAGCTGTTAATTAATTCTGATATTTTGTTTTCCAAATCCATTTCATTAATAATTTTAAAGATTACGTCATTTGTGATATTTTTTTCTTGATCAACTAATTTTTGAACTCTTTTTAATCTACTTCTTATTTCCGTAATAGGTAGGTCTGTAATAGATTTTATCTGGCGTAATAAATTGACCCTTTTTGCATTATATTTTGTTTTATTATATTCATTTCCCAATTCGACAATAACTGAAGCAAGGGTTTTAACTACTATATGTATATTTTTATTATTGAACGATTTTAGAATCATCAAACAATTTTTAAATAAATCTGTGACATTAGAAGATTCTCCTCCGAGTCTTAATAGTTTTGTGTTTCGGCCATAGTTATCTTCTAAGATATTTCTTATTTTATTAAGATATTTTTGGGCCGTTTTTATTAACCCGATATCGCTTTCTTTATGAAACTCCAAAGAGGTTTGCAATACTAAATTGACGCTGCGTGGTCGAGTTGCAGCTACAAATCCTAAAACCCGTAAAAATAATGATAAGTAAAACGACTTGATCTTATCGCGGAGCTAGAAAATTGAAGTAAAAGTAGTGGAATTGAGTTAATTAACAGAAGGGTTGTTGTGTTGTTGAAAAAAGGGCAATAAGTGAATTCCTTGCCAACACAATAAACAGTAAAATATAATAGAGGCTTTTATAAAGCAAAAGAAACTATAGAATTATTTTTGTCCCCCAATTAAGTAATTTTACGCACTTATTATACCTAGTCTTGTCATAAATATTGTGACAAAGAAAAAATTTTTTTTCTTAATTACAAATAACTTTTATTACTTAACAGTGTGTTAGTCTAACACATAGATATAAAACAATTTAAAATATAAAAAGCTTCTTCGAAATGGTCTCCATTGGCTGCAATACAGTCCTTTTTAAACGTTGAGCCCACTTATTAATAGAAGCACGCAATCTTTTCATGGGGAAATTCTTCACTGCCAATCGTAAGGATTATTTTTGGGACTCAAAATTATCATAGCGTTTAGAGCTATATTCCTAAAACTGATCATAAATCATAATCCAACGGATTAAGTTCGGGACTAGACGCCGGCCAGTCTACCACAGCTCTGATGAAGTCCGAAACGTTCGCTTCCAACCAAGACTTCGTGGACCGAGCTTTATGACCCGGCGCTGAGTCTTGCTGGAAGGACCATACTTGGTTATTGAATATGGTGTTATTAGCTGTGTCTTAACTACCTTCTCAAGAATGGTATCTTTATACACTTGTGTCGATGTTTTGATACCTTTTTTACAAAAATATCTTTCCTTCGTAGTTAACACCCAACCAAACCATCACTGAAGTCAAATAATGCCCACGTTGCACTCTTCCGACTGATTGGGAAGCTTCCTTAGAGCTTTAACATAAATACGGTCATTTTGTTTGTTAAAAAGTCGCTCAATTGTAAAAATGTTACAAAAACAATTGATTAATACTTACCAAGTGTATGGAGAGTTTTAAAAAATTGCATTTGGCTTCATACCTACTTTGTGTAATGCAATTACAGCGATTCGGTGCTTTATATCACCCCACTCCATTTTAATATCACAAAATATTATACAATGTATTGGCGTCAAAATGAAAAAACACAATTAACATTGAACAATCGATAAAAATAACAGATTCGAAATTCAAATTTAATATTTTTTATTTTTAATTGTGACAGTATTTATGGCCAGACTAAGTATTTAATTTGCAATTTTCATTTGAGAACTGTTTTCAACCCATATTTTAAGTGGAAAAACGTGACTGACGATCTGTCCTGAAACTAGGTCGTATAGTCCTTTTGGATTTATTTGTATTAGTACCAGCTTTCTTATTCCTAGCGCCACATTATCATTGAATATTATTTAGATAGGGAAACAATAATAGCCAATAGGTGACAAATTCATATTTAAAACTAGCTGTGCCCGCGATTTCGTACGCATTTTTATTTAATTAATGTTTTATACATTTCTAAAATAAATGTTTAAAACACAAGTAACATTCGCTGTCTGCGAGTTAAAGTCTCTTCAAAATAGATCCAGCCGTATCTGTGATTAGCGGGTACAAACAGACAGACAAAAAATCTAAAAAAAAATTTGGTAAAAGCGTTTTAATATTGCATACAGACACTCCAATTTTATTCATTTGAGACAGTTTTTAAGCCTAAAATTAAAGTTAGTCCCGATGATGCTGTAAAAAGCGAAACCGGTTAGCTCAATTTATGTTGGTCAATAATAATTGAACTTGAGCTTGAAATTTAAGTTGGGTTAATAATAATTTTTAATTATAAATTGTATGTAAAAAAGTGCTCGTATTTCTCGTTTAAAATATGAATCCCATCAAAAACTTTATGTAAAAAAACCAAGTCTCGCAGCTCAATTTCTATTACCGTAAAAAGTTGTGAGATCGACGTAATACCAAGTCGGTTAATTTATTTAATCCCTACTTAAGGGACCTTCTGTCTTAAGTTGTTACGTAAGCTATCACCATATCAATATTATAAAATCTTTTACGTTTTAAACAAATGAGTATGCACATATCACATCATGCAGACCTCTGCCTGCCTCTTTGGGGATATTAGGCGTGAAGTATTTTTTTACCCCCCTCCCGTCATGCCTTATATATCTAGGTGCCTGTTTACAACTATTATTCCATTAAACGGGTACAATCATTCATTAACTACAAATATAACCTGCAAAGGGGGTCGAAACGGCCTGAATTGCTTCGAGAAAAGGAGGGTTACAGCCGTGCTGCTCGACTTGCTAGGGCACTGCCGTGCCCCCTGATATGTAGAAGTTTCACTGAGCGCAGTGCCAAAGACGAAACAATATTAATACCTATTTGTTTCTTTTTTAGATTGGCAATACACTAATATGGATTTTTTTAACAACAATATCTACATTTGCCATCAAAATCATGTGCTTGTTTGCCTTGTAACATAAAAAGTCTAAAATAAACTATTTTGTAATATATTTCTAAGTCGAAACATACCGACTATTGCAAAACAAATTACGAACGCTACAAATTTCATTTTCACTTGTTTATTTTATTTTATGACGGCACAAGTCAATGCTTCCGTTTGTGTAAAACAATTATATGTTAGGGTTCCGTATCCGAAACTGATTGAATGAGACTCATATTAACATTGATTATAGTAAATAGTAATTTTGTAAGGTGACTACAGAAAATGTGCAAACTTTCTGTGTTTTTGTGCTATGGGGAACTATATTATCTGTCACGAGAAGGTATAAACAATGTTTAGTCTACAATGTTTATTAGAATCAAAACAAACGTTCAGAAGTTGCCAACATTTGGGTCAAAGGAAAAAATATTTATTTTTTAAAAAATTTAATAAATTATTAGTAAAGGAATTGCTGCAAGCATCCGTAGAAAAATACGAACAGAAATAGAAATAATAATTATATTGTTATTATTCATCCATTCCATTATACGTAAATACACAATAACAAATAACAAAAACGATAAAATAAAGGCAAAAATTAACGACAGTAACAAAGTTATAATGAATAAATAACGGATTCAACAATAACAACAAAATCCGCGATTTTAATAAAGCAATGAAACATGTCCGTGCGTATTCAACTCGAATGACGTTTATTTCAAAATGCGCACCGATCTCAGGGAATGCAAACTTCGGTTCGCTAAGTTTGAATTCCCTGAGATCGGCGCGTCCCCGTACCACGAAGCAAAAACGATACTTGTCAAATAATATTAAACTAAATTTAAAAGATTATTACTTTCATATAACCCGTATATATTTTAACTTCGATTGAATATGATCAGTTCATTATTATCTCGCAGTAAAAATATTTACTTGGTAAAAGAAGTTTGTTTACAAAAATTATAGCTTCTCGTGACGGGCAGTTATAGCGTGACAGGCAGTATAGTCTAGGTAAGACGTGAAAATCTTGAAACTTGAACCAACGATTTTCTCAGAGACCTCGTCAAGTTACGTGTGTGTAAAATACAATTAAAATTTAACGATGGACGTCATTTTTTTGTCACACAGCAATGGACGCGTGGCCTGTCGGACCGCAAAATGATTTACAGTTTTGTATAAATATTGTAGAGATTTTAATTTTAAAGATATCAAACAATTAAAATTTTTAGAAAATCTAGTAGAGAAGGTATTTAGAGAGAACCCCAAAAAACGATTTCTCAAGAATCGTCTTAAACTATGAAAAAACAGACCTTGCAATATAGTTTAAAATTATAGAACAATAAAATATTTATTCGATAAATCAAAATGCATTCAATCTTTCCATTTGAATACCAATGATCGTACAAAAACAAAGTCGGATTTTGATGTTTACGGTACTTTTAATTAATGTGGATGGTAAGCTTCTACCTTAGTGAAACCTTTCAGTAACATAAAGAGTATTTCACCATTTACGTGACCATTATACCATCTCGAAGGTCCGTAATTCCAACTTAGCAAAATCTACCACCATCATATTTATTTTCAACCCGGTTGTTTCTCAGGTTTAGACTTGGGGACATTTACCCACTTATACTTTGTAGGGACACACATAGAAAAATATGCTGTTTGTACAATATTATGATTGTTCGCATAAATAGTAGGTACATTGTGAAATGCAGGTGCGATTAATAAGATCTTTATTTGCTACTCCACAAGAGATTGGTCACACCCCAATATCAACATGTTTCTTCACTGCACATGATCATTATCCATTATGGTGGTAATCTAATCACTCGTAATTAGACATTCAAGTTACCATTATATCTCAAGCAAAACGGTTGTGTCTGCGTTCTTAACGCGAAAGTATAGTATACATTATATGTACTAACATTATCAATTAACGAAGTTTAGAGCTTTTTTACTTTAATATCCCCTGTAATTCTCACAGGGCATGATGATTTATTAGCTATATTAAAAGTGGACTTAAATGGTTTCTAGAATTCGAATATCGTAACAAAAATAATAAATCTATAAAATTTCCAGCAATGCTAGAATAAATAAACAAGATGGTAGAAAAAACCTTAAAAATATAGTTCGGTTACACAAAGCTGGGAGCGAAGTCTGTGATATATAACTTGCTTGTAGTTGTTTAAAAAGTTCTTCTTTTTAATTTTATTTTTAGGTTTAGTATTAAATGAAGGATTAAATGTTGACATCCAAAAACCTTATTTAGCACAACCAAAGGAGTTGCATTACGATTACGTTGATTTTGAAGATACCACGTTAGATAATTATTTTGATTTTACAATCGAAGTAAATAATACGACAAAAATAAAAACAATAAATATTACAAGCAGAGAAATTATAAACGAAGTTACAGTACCGGCCACAACAACTATAGGAACCGTTGCTAATATTACTTACGAAGATTTTTATTTAAATGAAAAAAATACAGAAAGACTAAATGTTAATACGACTACAGACATTATTGACGAAACAGTAATTATACAAGTCAGTACTTTTTATATTTACCTTTTGAAAGGCCAATATGTATGATGGGTTTCCTAAAATGAAGACCAAATTTTCCGTCTAATAGAAATAAATTACAAAAGATGATTATAAAAACCGGTCAAGTGCGATTGAGACTCGCACGTGAAGGGTTCCGTACCATATTTGTAAAAACGGCAAAAAGTTAAATATTAATTTTAATATGTTTTTAATATTTGTTGCTATAGCAGCAACAGAAAGACATCATCTGTGATGCTATGATGCTATGTCTAGCTATGACTGTTCGTAGGATACAGCCTGGTGACAAACAGACAGACACACAGCAGAACCTTAGTATCCGTTTTTACCCTTTGGGTATGGAACCCTAAAAATAGCACACTCTTCTCTCCAACATCTGTTCGTAGCCAATTGTATTTATAATTAATTGTATATTTTAAAATGTGAAATGAAATCTATACTTCTATACTATAATATTATAAAGAGGAAAAGTTTGTTTGTTTGGTTGTAATGAATAGGCTCCGAAAGTACTGGACCGATTTTTAAAATTCTTTCACCATTCGAAAGG
>DVZL01008183.1:0-10381 GCA_018236625.1 Lasaia peninsularis | reverse complement strand
ACTGGACTTACGAGTCGTGGATATACTAGCACACCTCTGCCTACCTCTTCGGGGATAATAGGTGTGAAGGTACTTTATTATAAAGAGGAAGAATGATTGTTTGTTTGTATTGAATAGGTTCCGAAACTTTGAAAAAATCTTTCACATTAGAAGCCAACATTATCCTTGATGAACATAGGCTACTTTTTAATGCGACAAAATGCTTCATTTTTCGTAACGGGTAATGGGAGAACGGTTGGTAAGAATTAACTTTCCGTACTTATCTGTTTCACATAACTTCTAAATGGCTAAACTGAATGGGTTGAAATTTTATACGGATATTTCGATGGTTTCCTGCTCGATTTAAAAATACAATTGGACCTGTTAGGTGGCGCTGCTATCATTATGTCAACTACGAACTAACCATGAGAAGCCGGGCCAAACTAGTTACTAATAAATTAAACGAAAAATAAATGTTGTCTCGCCCATATTTACGAAGTGGTAGCTGAAGTTACATAAGCACCAATGACTAGTCGACGAATATGATCGGTTGCAAATCTATCCTCATATAGAGGACACATTCAATCCCAGATAACATTTTTAAAAAAACATGTTATAATTTTAGATCGTAAATATCATAGTTTAACTTGTAATTACAACAGTAACGTGAAGAATAGATGGCGCTATATGCAATTATATTTTTAAATGTGTATGTCCTATTAATTTACGTAGATTTAAATTTATGTGTTAATTAGTAATGTTCAATATTTACTTCTTTATTTGCGGACAATATACCTTTTTTAGGGTTCCGTACCCATAGGGCATAGGTTAAAAAGATATCCTATTACTGAGACTCCACAGTCCATCCGTCAGTCTGTTACCAGGCTGTATCTCATAATTTGACAACTTAATAGATGATTTATTTATGTTGCCATTATAACAAGAAATACTAGAAATGCAATAAAATATATATACATGTCAAGGCTCCCATAACACAAACGTGATTTTTTTGCCAGTCTTATAGATAATGGTAAGGAGCTTTTCGTGCGGGAGTCCGACTGGCTCGTGACAGGTTTTTTATGTTTTTGTCTAACTCAACTTTTTTTACGATAATGAAAGGCAAACAAGCAGACAAATCCTGATGGTAAGAAATACACGTCGCTTATAGACACCAAAGTGGAAATGGTGCGTTACCAACCTTAGGCTGGGATGGTAAGCCCTTTGCGTGAGTAAGTTTACCGGCTACCCTACCCTCCAAACCAGAACACGACAATGACGAGCGCTGACGCTATTGTGGTAAGAGATAATCTCACATTTTGTGTTATTTATTTGTTAGCTTTTATTTAATATTACTTGTGTATTAAGTGTTAAATAAATAAAATAAACGTAAGTTTATATGAAAACGCGGAATTCATGGCTTCCTACCTCCCTGCTTTTGAATGGCGCCACCTCCCTAAATTTGCAAATCGCAAACTGCAGGGGTGCGTCATACCCAAATAGATGACGGGATTATTTTTGTGTTTGACATAATCATAGTGACAAATTTATCCTTAGAGCTGTCACATGTGACGTTTTTCATTAATAACAAGTGCTAGACGGAGCATTGGCACTTTTGAGAACAAAATAAACATAATATTCGCACTGTATTAAGAATCCCTTTTTAATGGCAGTTGTTTATATTTTTTGAGGGATAGGTCTACTGATACTGATTACTTGTGGTAGAGTGCTGTGTAACAACTCGACCTGGTAGGGATTCACCGCCCTACTTATTCCTGTCGCCATAATGACATCATCGAGTTCCAGTCCGGAGGGTAGGGTAGCCGGTAGACTTGCACACCAGGCCTAACACCCAGGCCACAGGGCAGCAGCGCGTCTACAACATTTATGGTATCTATACACCACGGTTGTCTCTTACCATCAGGAGTTCGCTGTCTTATGCCATAAAAAAAGAGTTAAACATGGCCTAAATTTGAATGCGCTACAGGTCTAGTCACATTTACTAATCAATAATAGCTATTGTTACCATAGATCTCTAGAGTTCTTGCTGTCCTGTGGTTAGGCTTTTCTGTAGGTCTACTGGTCTACTATACCCTCGGGATCGGAACATGACAATGTCACTATGGTGTCAAGAATAGGTAAGGATCTCTACCCGGGCTAGTTACTACACATCACCTGTAACTTGTAATAATAATATAAAAGTAAAACTTCTGTAAATATAAAACGTGTATATACAGGAAGCCCAAGTGCCCGATATGGAGACGGACTTTCCACCTGTCATACTCGTATCATGGGACCTAATATTGTCGGCGAAACGTACCGTGACTTCGTCCGCGTTTTTGTTTAATTATCTTGTTTCTAAAATAATAAAATTCTAAATAAAAGTTTAAGCTACTCTTTGTTATATCAGCTGTCTGCCAGTGAAAATCCCGTCAAAATCGGTCCAGCCATTTTAGAGCTTTGCGCGTACATACAGACGGATAGACATACAGACAGACAAAAATTCTAAAAAATACTATTATGGTATATGTATCTTGTAAATAGGCTTGCAATTAGTAAAAAGCGGTTATTTCAATATTACATACAGATACTCCAATTTTATTTATTTGTATAGATTTTGTTCGAATTAAACTCCGAAACTGTAAATCTATTTTTCATTTAGTAACTATCTGTGATGTGGTCCAGCCTAAAATCTAGGATAATTTTATAGAGATATCTGCGGAAATACCAAATAAATTTAAAACGCAGACGAAGCCGCGGGAATGAATTAGTAGTTGACACAAAAATAAACAATACGTTAAAAAAGTAGCAGATGTTGCGAATGACATTGTTTGGATTTGATACAGAAAAATAATATCAAAAATAAAGATGATACTTCAGAAACTACTAAGCTTATTGAACCGGGCTCCGGGGTCCACGAACAAATACGTCTGACCGCTTCGCTCTTTATAAGAGGGAGATTATGACCCTCACTAAACACTTATGTTGGTCGACAAGTATCAAAAATATGTTATATTTTAACACTCATCTATTATTTTTTAAATATAATGTGGTAAATTTGACCCAAACATAAAAACGTATACATTTTGTTACTTACAAACCTACGTCTACGAAAATAATTAATCAATGTCCAATAGGATAATTTTTAAATAAATTCCATATTTTAATAATATAAAGATCCAAATTGTGTAAAAAATTGTAGGAGTAAACACTTAAGTAATCTTATGTTGAAGAAAAACATCATGAAGAAACCCGGATTTGTGTATTCGAAATCGACGCTATCTAGGTTTGGATCTATCTAGGAAAATAGTCTAAGATAATGCGTAAAGAAGGAAGTATCAATATAGCAGATTTATATCAGATTCCATTATGTATTCACGGTGATAGTTAGTAACAAACATGTACCTATTGACTCAACAACGTCTAAAATTAACTACTAAAGAAAATAACTTAAAAATTGGGGATAATACTAACCTTAAAATGTAATTATGGTTTAAAAAGCAACTTTTTGTATTTCTGTCTAAAAATAACTTCAGACGGCGTGAAGAAGTTTGTATAAAACTCGGTATTTTACTAAATATCTTAAAAGTTCTTGTGATTTTTATTTTAAGAGATAGATGTTTGGTTTTTTTTCTTAATTCAATTTATTTTAAGGAAAAAATGGCTTAAAAAATTTATATTGTAAAAGGTTCTGCTGAGATACTAATTATCATTATATTAATAAGTAAAGCAAAATAGACACTTTTTTACAAAATTTTCAATAATAATGCTTTTCAAGTAAACGCAACCTTTTAGTAGAAGATCCGAACTTAAGCCAACTTTCACCGAGCTGATAATAGAATAAAACTTATTGTATAATAAATTTAGTATATTAGAGAATATTTAAAAAATGGGTTGCCATAAAAAATCCTGGACTAAATACGTTTAATTATTTTTTAAAAAATGATGTTTTATCTAATGTTCAATGTTTGTTATGATAATAGAAAAAAATATATATCCGGCGCTGTTTTATTACAAACACGTTGATATAGGGTTGTCTGCAAAAAAGTTGGTCCTAATAGAGGTTTGCGAATTTTAAGATTTAAATTTTCACGCGTGGAAAAACGAGCGACAGTGAGATAGATCCCTACAGATGATGTACTGTGTAATAATAAAGGACCGAACATTGCAGTCGTCTCTGTTGCGGCCTTGAATAAAAGAAAGTACACATGCTCGACACGCTAGGGGGGGGGGGTCGGATTTTTTTTGGCAAGTCATTTTTAATTTATTCTCTAACATACTAAATTTATTATAAAATAAGTTTTATTCTATTATCAGCTCGGTGAAAATCGGCTTAAGTTCGGATCTTAGACCATTTGTTGCATACATACTTTGTTTTGAAATTGTTTGTTTTGTTTGTCATTTAATGTTTTGAAACAGTGAAAAATTTTTTTACAAAAAAATGCATTATATCTTTAATTAAATTATCGCAAAATAACTTATAATTTAAATTTATTATGGTCTTTAGATCACCGGGCGACCATTGTTCTCGTAGGTATATTTAAAAGTAGATATTGAAATTTTATAACGTTACAGTTAAGCAATATCCCAAATTCAGTCTATATGAGGTTTAAAATATATAAGGTATGCAAGAAAATCGTATAATTTATTGCAAATTTTTGGGAGAAAACCCTTTTACGACAACTGAACGGAGCAGAACGGGATTAAAAGAATCCTATGTCCATCTCCAGGTTCTAACTTCCCCACAAATTTTAAGCCAAATTTGTCCAGCCGTTCTTGAGTTATAAAAAGCATAACTAACACAACTTTCTACACACTATTTATAACTCAAGAACCATTAAACTCATTTGGCTAAGAATTTTTGGGGAGGTAGCTAAATTATAATTCCCCAATATTCATTTCCCAATCTCACAAAATAAGAAACCATATCAAAAGCCAGTAACTTTTAATATCTTTGATGTAACTTAAACTGTGTTGCCAGCTTACGAACCAATTCCCCCATTTCCATTAGAAGTTAATTTAAAGGACAGAGCAGGTATACGTAACTGACATTTAGACAGGAAAATGTAAAATTATCTTTCGTCTACGTCTTCAAAGAGATGTCATTTCCAGCAGGGGTCCCGACTCCCGACCACTTTCAAAGTTTACGGCTTCACTGTATATCGCTTCTATTAAGTGTTCAATATAATGTATCTACCCCACAGCTGTATATACTTTAGATATGTACAGGGGACTTAGGGTTCTTCTTCTTCTTCTTCGTCCTGGCGTTAGTCCCGGTCAAAACCAGTGTCCGCCTTCCTAATCGTCTTTCTCCACTTTGCACAATTTTGGGCATCCTCGATTGTGAGATTATTGGCTGGCATAAGGGGATTATTGGCGGTACAGGGGACTTAGGGTTATAGACTTCAAAATAGAGGACATTTTTAACTCTGCAAACAAGATTGACGACCACTTTCAAAGGCTTCGCTGTATATCGTTCCTATTAAGTGTTTAGGTACAGGACAATGTAAAATTTTCTTTCGTCTACGTCTTCAAAGAGATGTCATTTCCAGCAGGAGTCCCGACTCCCGACCACTTTCAAAGTTTGCGGCTTCACTGTATATCGCTTCTATTAAGTGTTCAATATAATGTATCTACCTCACAACTGTATATACTTTAGACACCTACAAAGGGTCAAAGCTTTTTAATCGACTTGAAAGAAATGAAGGTTTCAACTGTCCTTTTTTGTGTTTGATGATACTTTTATAAGATTCATACTTCAGAGATTCCATAAAAAAATGTATACCAATTGATTTTTTTGTTTTTTGCTACCTAAAATAACCTATGTCTACGGTTGCTAATATTTTTTTACAGAACAAGTATTTTCGGGGTATAAAAAAATAGCCTAATCGAACCTTTGCTAATTTTTTTTAAATAAAAAAATACATCAAATAGGTACTATGATTTTATATTATTCGTAATTATTAATTGAAATGGATACATCTAGTTATAAATTTGTTTATAATAGTTATAATATGCTTCATAAATATACTTATTTAATTTCAAATAATCAATAGACAATGAAAGCTAATAGTCCAGTTCAGTCGTTTAAAAAAAACAAGAATGAATATGCTCATATGACTAATGCTAATTTAATTGTACAGTTGACGGACTAATAGTTGTACTTTAAAGTGTACACAGGACCCACTGTTGATCAAACGGAATAACGAAAATAAAAATGCATCCTATAAATAAAAGCCATAATATCAACTATAGTTCACCTATAATCCCGAATCAACTTATGGCGCGTAATAAACTGGGCAACGTGATTTTGATCGGGAATAACTTTATGGAAATATCGATAAATCAGCGTAAATAACGATGATTACGTTAGCGTTCGGCGTGAGGCTTTTAAGTGAATTGATTGCATTAAATTTCGTGTAGTGGCAACTCTGCTAACGCTAAAAATCAGAATTATCTTAGCTAAAAAAAATCGGTGGTCTAGTCGTCATGTGGTTGTGGTTTAGACGTCCATTTTAGTAGTCCAGTAGTTAAGTATATTTGCTGAGCGTTCTTATGATGGAAGAAAACATCGTGTGGAAACCCGGAATTTCGGCCCGATATGGCGCCAGACTTGCCACCTACCAAATAAAAGTAGAATATCCTTAGTTTTATTTTTTAATTTTTGTGTAGCAATGAGCAAATTTGACTAGTACGACCAATACCAAGACCGATTATGCAAGTCCCAAGGTCATACGCAAAACTAAACCAAAAAAGCTTATGCACAGTACTTATACGAGATAAATTCCAAAAGCGACAATATATGTTTTTTCTCGGAACTACACATTTGTCATATCAAATTGGATAACAACGACACAGCAAAAAAGGTGGTGGTGGTCGGTGGTTTTTGTGTATTAATTCGTTACGAAAAAATAAATAAGAAATAAGTGAAACCAAAACCAGGTCTTGATAAGCAAGACCAAGACCAAGACTTTATAAACAAGACCAATTAATTATTATTAATAAAATTTGATAACTTTATTCCTTCTCTTGCGCCATCAGAGGACTTTCTGAAATAGGTTCATTTTAGAGATCACATTAGGTTAAACCGTGCCAAATTAAGACGTCGAGCTAATATAAACATCCCTGAACAAATTGTACAAACTAATCTTACCCTAAAATTATGTAATGATGTTTATGTTATGGGTGTCAAACAACAATAATAAGACGTAGAAAACTTAATTAGATACCAGAATAAATTTAATAAACTCCAAGACACACACAAAATCATCACACAAATTAATGTCTCGTTGAAAATAGAACCCGAGTCTCGTTGGTCAGTGGCGTTAGGCGTGTAGCTTCTCAACCAACAAGGCAGTCTTAGAAATCGAGTAACGTTTAAAAACACTACACAAATTCCTTGTTTGGTATTTTGTTTTAGAACGCAGCGTGTATCGTGTTAGGTGTCAAAAACAGCGATTGTCAAAAATTGGTGCACAAAAGGCAACAGCAGGCAGTACAAAATTTATAACTGGCCATGTCACCTCCAACCCAACTTTTTTATTTAGCCCTACGGGTTTGAATTTGTGAGGGAAAACATGAAAGAACGCTGAAAGGTTGACGTAGGCATGTTGGAGGGTAATTTGATTTTCATCTTTGCAATATTCAGTATGAAGAAATTTTATCGCTTAAAAGGTTTTGCAGTTATTATAGAATTTTATGGATCCTTATACGGAAAGTATCTCATTGTCACTGCTATTACTGTTACAGTTATTATTATATTACTACTAGCTGTACTCGTGACTTGGTCTGCGTTTTAATTTAAGTAAATGTTTTTATTTTACACATTTGTTAAATGAAATTCTAAAACATAAGTAGCCTTAGCCGTTCCTTATTAAATTAGCTGTCTATCAGTGAAAGTCCCGTCAAAATCGATCCAGCCGCTTCAGAAATTAGCGTATACAGACAGACAAAAATTGAAAAAAATACTATTTCGGTATAAGTACCTATGTAGATATACGTATGTATTTAGTGAAAAGCGTTTATTTTAATATTACATACAGACACTTCAATTTTATTTTATTTATTTTATAGATAAAAATTAAATTCCTTATCTGAAAATAGATGGCGGTGTACATTTTTACATCGCGTCTCTGAATTAAGTCGGCCATAATATATTGCCTTTTTTAATAGATTGCTAGCAGCCCATCCCGGCTTCGCACGGGCATAATAATATAATAAAAGAAATTACACAATGTTTTACAGTGAGTTTGTTGTACAGTAACGGTTCCGATGGCTGACAAAATAATGTTGACTCCCTCCCGTACCCCTTCAACGCATAGCGGCGCCGATCGGAGTTTTTTCTTTTATTTAAACTTGTGATATCTTTTGAATGGAATATCCGAATTAAATCATTTAAAAGATGATATGAAGGTATTTAAGTAGCCTTAAATAATTATTTATTTATTTTGATAAGGATTAATACCTAAGTACGAATAACGAGCCTTTTCTAGCGGTGGTATTTTTTTTTAAATAAAAGGACGCTTATTGTGATGTATCCTGAAAAATTGTAATACATCATTTTGTTCTATTATTAATAGTTTTCGCAGCGCACGCGATTGAAGGAAGTTTTTTGTTTATTTTTGACACCTTGGGTTAGATTATTCAAGTTTTAGTAAGCATCCCTATTTTTTAAAAAAATGAAACATAGCCAGCTACTTACTCGGGAAGAGTGTAGCTTGCCAACGGTGAAATAATTTTTAAAATCGGTCCAGTAGTTATTGAGCCTTTTCATTACAAACAAACAAATAAACAAATATTACCTCTTTATAATATTAGTTTAGATAATATATTAGATTTGGGTTTCGTAGGTAATTTAAGATATTTTAGCCCATTTCCCATGCACATGAAAGTGTGTAACATTTATTAGAAAAAATAATATTCTTTTAAGCTCTTTTATTAAATCTTTTTTACCTCAACTTTTAGAGACGAAGAATTTTTTTTTGATTCCTGTTTCATTTAATTCATTTTCTTTTATAAAATTATTTTAACCAACTTAATACCAGGTTTTTATAAAATAAGAGCAACATTTTTATCCTGAAAAATATCGGTGAACAAAAATAATAGTAGATAAAAATAAATCTTGATATGATCACAGCCAATTCTAGTAGATTTGTAGTCTCCAGATAATATGATTGAGATGTTGTTATAGACAAATTTCTCGTACGAGAGTTGACATATTTCTTGTTGCCCAATCATGTGCGCCACTTGCTGCTGAAAGACCAATCACACTTAGAGGTTTCGCTTCTTGTTGTTCACGCGCCAATCATGTAAGTTGGTTTCCCTTCACTTTGTCGTCATATTGTCTACATGACAGCTATTAGTTAAAATGAAGATTTCATACAATTTTAACTTTAAAGACTAACCAAATGCAAAAGTATAGCCTGAAATGCCATAGATGTCAGGTAAAAATATAAAATGACTCTTTCCCGCGGCTACATCTGCATTCTGAAGTTATTTGTAAATTATCGTTGTGTATTTCTAATAGTTTAGGCAACGTACGTTAAGGTTGATCTCAGAGATTTTTTTCAACTTATAATTAAATTGTGTTTATTTTGTGTTATGTATAAGCTATGTTTCAGTAATTTTGTTAAATTTTCCTGGTCATTCGTTCATTACTTTTTGAGTGAAAAAGTAACAATTACACTGACACATTTTCGTATTTATTATCCGTGGCATTGCCTGCTGAATTGTAGTAGTTTACAAACATTTGCTTTTATAATATTTCTATTAATATTATGTACGAATGCTTGTGTATTATTCTGATGTATATATAATAAGATTTCGTAAAAATTTGTTCAGTAGTTTTTGCGTGAAAGCGTAACAAACATAAAAACCTTCGCATTTATAACATTAGTTGGATAAACATTATGTACAAATTACCCTACACTGTCATCAAAAACTGTTTTGTATGAGAATGGTCGGAGTTTTGTAAATTAATTCGGTTCCAAGTTATTACCCAAACTGTCAGCACAGGTGCCCGCTTCCACTAACTGTTCTGAATTTGCATTTTGGAATACTCTTCCTAATTTAACTTATCTGTTTGTTAAGTTTAACCAAACACCCGCAGTTTCTGGCTCAAGGGATTGTGAATAATAGCGTTGTACCTTTACACTGATATCTGCGTAATTATGTAAACGTTTTGTTTTCTATTTGTTAAGTTCACTCTTTGTGTGTACTACATTATATACTGTCAGTAGGGTAGTAATTCTATTTCAATTATTAATAATATTCATCGTCGGCACTTGGTGTGACTTTCTTAAAATTTTCAGCTAAAAATTAAATGTTTGTTTGCCGTATTGTACGGCAAGGAGATGTAGTGAAACACGTAATGGTTTTAAGAGTATTTATTTTACATATATCGGTT
>DVZL01008182.1:0-10381 GCA_018236625.1 Lasaia peninsularis | reverse complement strand
TCTATAGGCGACGTGTATTTCTTACCATCAGGAAATCCGTCTGCTTGTTTGCCTTCCAGTACCATAAAAAAAAAAAACTGTGATAGAGTTAATATCTTTACTTATAATAAATCTGTAGAGAGTTCAATTCTGTGCATTAAATATATTTGTAAAATAACTATCAGGGTGTGATTAGGGATCGATACTATATATCGATATATAGATATATGCCAAAATGCAATCAATAAAATTTTTGTCTGTCTGTATAACCGTTACAGAAACAAAAACTACTCGACGGATTTTAATGAAACTTGGTAAAATATTTTTTCATACTCCTGACCTGGTTATAGTATACTTTTTACCATGCTGCAATCAACAGGATAAGAGCAGTGAAGTGAAATGTTGGGAAAACGGGAGAAGTTACTCCATGTTTAAGCTTCCGTCGCGTGTGTTAAAGTTACACAGAAATCATGTATGACGCAAATATTCTCCTTAAAGTTAAATAAAAAATATCCCACGACAGCATATTATTATGTCTATCTTTAATGGTTGCCTCACAATAACAAGTGTAACTTATAGCGATAGCTTAGCAGCTCGAAGCTTTCTGATTATATTTGTCTATTATCTTGTATAACACTCTCAGTCATCCCTAATTAAAAAGTTAACATTATTAACTATTCCATAAAAAAAGAATCATAGAAATCGGTATATACACTAAAGTTATACGTGAAATACTGAATCATGCTATAAGGATTATTTTTGTATAAGGTAGCGAACGCACAGCTAGGCGGCTTGTTTCGCGCCTAGATGCTTGCGATTAGCTTCGTAAAACGAACATCCACGACCGGCAAATTGGAGTGTCTGTGTGTAATATTAAAATAACCGGTTTTTACTAAGTGCGTATTTATATTTATATATTCTAAAACATCGTTTTGAATTTTTGTCTATCTGCCTGTTTGTCTTTGAAACGGTTGGACCGATTTTAACGGGACTTTTACTGGTAGAAATAGCCTATTGACTCTAGCCTTAAAGATAGCCAGACTATATTGATCCGGGAATACACAAGCTGGCAGCAAACTCCATTCCGTAGCTGTTCGAACTACAAAAGACGATTCAAATCGTTTCGTGCGGATAGGTGGAATATACACGACACAAGGGTGGAGCGACCACTCGCATCTTGTGTCTCGGTGGTGGAAAGGGACTGGTCGAATTAGGTTATTATAATTGTATAATTATAGCACAAAAAAGTAATGAACCTTGTAGAAGAAATGAGCTAACCTGCTATCCCTTGTTCAATGCTCTACATTTTACCGTTGGTGAGAGCTGGATAGCCGATGAGTGTCTTAGCCCGTTTTTCACTGAGCTGATATTTGGTAGATCCAACCCAACGCTGGCAGCAGTGCTCTATGCATGACCGAACTCGTGCTTGATATAACTGAAGCAACTGTTCCGAGTTGAAGTACTGCCTGATATTAGACGTTTTGCTTAAATCTTTGCTTTGGACTATATAATATGTTTCCCAAAGTTGAGGCTGGCTAATCTCAATCTGTAGATTGTCGGTGCTCTGAGGAGCTACAGGTTTATTCCGGAATGTCGGAGTCATGTGGAAGGGGTTCCGTTTAGTGAAAAACAGATTCGCCTGTGTTTTCGTAGCGTAGAAAGTCATGATTTTAGCTTCACCTCTGAGGGTTATGTCCAGACGATTTACCATAGCTTCTCGACAGGACCTAATAACAATATCATCTCCCAGGACACGTTTCACAAATTGATCTAACCTCAGAGAAAGCAAACTATATGCTTATGTCATGTGCGAGTGAACAATAGTTACTAACATAAAGATATATTTAAATAAATATCAGAGAAAATTTTAATAAACAGCCAGGCCCTGAAATATATACATCCAGGTTTATCACTCAAACATTTGTCCGCGTTAGGAATCAATTGAAAAACTATCTAAAAATTCCACCGGCAAAAGTTTTTTTTTTAATATTCTTATTATTGTTTTGGGTTTTGTAATGGAGTTTGGTAAAGATAATAATTTAAAATTGCAGGTAACAACAGAAGAAGGCAAAGCACTAGCGACACAGTTTGGATGTCCGTTTTTCGAAACGTCTGCGGCTTTACGACATTATGTTGATGACGCTTTCCATGCGCTTGTTAGAGAAATCCGTCGACTAGAAAGACAAAGACAGGTATGTATTTATAATAATTATTGCCTAACTCGAAAAGTACCTGGCGTTAAGATATGTATGTATGTATTATTCAATATGTTATGTTAATACTTTTAACATCTTGCCGGACCATAGGAATGATAATGGCTACAAATGAAAGGTGCAATAGCAATACAAGAATTGCCAGACGGTTAAGTGTCAGTGAAAGTCCCGTCAAAGTCGGTCCAGCCGTTTCGGAGATTAGCGGGTTCAAACAGACAAACAGAAACTAAAAAAATGTTGTTTTTGTATATGTATATTATTACATACAGACACTCCAATTTTATTTATTTGTATAGATTAATTACTTTAAATTAATCAATTTGATCAGTGTCTGCCGACTATGCCTTGCAAAATTGTCTTTCCCATTTTTTGTTTCCAATTCTTGTGCTTGGTTTCTACACTTTGAATAAGTTGTATGATACAGATGCAGCCTTCTCTTGTATTTTCGAGGTAATGGTAGCGAGATTCCATAATAGATATCTGATGATAGAATAGTTAGATGATGTTGCGTATGTAATAACGTGTGGTGCGTCGCGACAGTCGTCGCTGCTGGGCACGGGCATCTCGACAGGGGGCGGGCGCCGACGGTGGCGCCGCCTGCGCAGTATATTCGCGCTAGTTTTCCGCCGCAGACGACGCCATCATTCCACACCGTGACACAATAAACACTTCCCAACAGCTGCCGGCAAATTTCTTGACCATTGAAGAAAATTGTGGAAGAAATGCATACTTATTTGCATCAATATTGGACGTATTTCGACTGATATTCGCCGTCACACCATGTTTTGTATCAACAAAAACGTATTAGTTTCAATGCATTCAGGTTAATCACTCGATCATTTTGCCGGTGTCTGTTTTCTACGGCAGTATGACCAAACACTAAACAGAGTCTTTTTCTACCTCATATTTTTACTTTTAAGTTTCGCTCTATAGTTGTAAATTTACATTAAAGTAAAGTATTCCATAACTAATTTGTAAAGCTGAAATCTGTTAGATTTTATAAATCTGTACATTTGAAAACTAGAGTCCGTTTGATATTGCTTGTAATTCTGCTGCATGTTAACTTTTTCAATTGAACAAGAAATTAAGAAAAGAGATTAAACATTTTAGTTATGTCAAATTGAAACACAAAATAAACCAATTATGTTTAGTCTAAAACTGTTATAGACTAACACAACTGACAGAACTGAAAGTCTTTTGTTCTCTTTCTTTTACTGGTATTGAAAAAGATTGTGATAAAATAAGTTGGCGGGCAACAGAATGAAGAGTAAAGTCAACAGTCATATTATCAACAGTCAACAGTCGTTTTTAGTGCTTATTTCTGTGTTTATTCTTGCCTTTGTCAATATCGAGTCTAATAGGACTTAACAATTTTGCGACTTTAGAATGTTTTAGTTGTGAAAGAAAAGTAACTATTTTCATCAGTGCCATAATAGTTATTAGATTTCAAATGTACAGGTATATTTAATTTGAAAAAAGCATGTGTAGCCAAACATTGAAATTAAAGTTGCATATTGAAGTGAGTATCGATTTATGTATGAGATTAAAGCTTTTATGTTTATAACCTTAGCTTATCTATATTATTGCGTGCTGCAGCAATCGCTCATTATGGATTTATACATATTATCTATAAACTATAATACCATGGTTTCGCTTTTCATATACATTCACACGAGCAATCTTCGCGCAATATGTCATGCAGTGTTCCTCAAGTAGTACCTAAACCAATTTGCATAAACTGGTATGTAAAGAAATTAAAACTAATACTTACAGACCTCCAGAATTGTACCTGACTCAAAGCCTATTCTGCGATTAGGGCATAAATAAGTAAGGGCTATGAAAATGTAAGCTCTTTTGAAAGACTAATTTAAAAGTAACCGAGATACCTGGTCACCATTTTATGAGGTCTAAATAAGTTCAAAATGTTCAAAAAAGCTCCTTCATAATTTCTGCTTCAATTTAAATCGTACAATCTATTGTACGTAGATGTAGATGTTTGCAAAAATTTATAAATTATTGTTTTATAAGTATTGGTCACCCATACATATGGTTTGATTTGATTCTTAAGATAGTCTTTTTTAGTCACTTTTTAGTGACAGAGATGGTACATATAGGTATGTTGTATAACGATTTAATGTTCACTCTGCCTCACATTATAGAATAAGGCGTGAAGGCGTTTTTTTCTATTAATGTTTCTAATAATTGTTTATAATTGATTTTTAAATATTAATTAATATTCCTAATATTTTTTAACATGGTTTTGTGCTAACTATAAATTAAATACTGGATCAAACATTCTGAATCTGTTAAAAAATTGTCAAAGGAAACAGGTTTTTTCCAAAATTAGTTTTGTACAAAATTTATATTTATATCAGTGTGTAAGAAAGTTATTATGAATGGTTGAATATATTTTTGTAGCTGTTTTGCTACATCGACGTTTATGCCGAGTGACCCCATTACACGTAGGCCTAATTGTAAGCTACAATTAAACTATCAATCTTATTGAGTTTAGTGTATTAAAAAAACCCCTTAATCTCCTACAACTTTACCTGATCGATGATCAGCCCTATATCAATATTTCACTTACGATAGACAGTAAGTCAATATTTATTACATATAGAAACACAACAATAGTAACAATCTGTGACAATGCACATCTTATATAAAGATAAGTAAATAAATTAATATAATGCCATTACATTAACTTTACAATTTTATATATAGTAAGTGCCTTTTCACGTGCGCACAGTCATGTTGGGTCTTGAGAAATATTGAGGCACATAATATAATAATGTTTTAAAAGGGTTCATAAATTGCACTTTTTAATACAAACCCTGACTGAAAATTTTAATGTTGTCAGGTAATCTTAATTGTGCATTAAATCTTTTGGCAGTGACATCTATTGGCTGTCGGGAAGCAACTTAGCAAAAAATCACGTTTGTTTTAACAGGAGATTTTAATTTGGAATTAATATAATCAGATGTTATGAGAATATTTTTATCGACTACTCGTTGCCGATAGCGACATCTCTTGGTTGGATCGGGTCGTTCATTGTATGGGAACCACTTTAAATATTTACTTTATTCTGTTATTATTTGTTGTTATAGTGAAGACAAAAATAATTCATTTGTGAATATTTCTACTGTCTCGTTATCGCCGTTTATGAGGTTCATCTTGGTGACTGACAGGCAGACAGTGGAGTCTTAATAATAGGATACCTCTTTACACATTGGGTATGGTAACCTAGAGATGAAAAAGACTACTCTGTCTGTGCGCATATGATAATGCACCAATTGAATAGATTAGTAAAATATACACAGTCGGTTGTTTAAAGATTGCGTAACAGCAGTATTTAGCTTTCTCTATATTAGAAAACACGATAAAAGTCGAAATTAAGGAAATGTAAAAGATGGATGCCCAACTGACATGACCAGCATAAGATAAAAGTCATATTAGAGACGTCTAAGACAAACCATATATAGTTTATCTCAGCTGTAAGATGAAATGCTTCACATGTAGTAAATTCCCGAATAAAAATAAAGTGTACTACGTATTATAAACTGGTATTTTCCTTGATGCATTTACTCGTATTTGATTCTGTACAAATTCTCCCGGTACACTTGTACATTGATTTTCATTTCCTATATAAATAATATAGATATACTGTAGACAAAATATAATATTAGAATGCCATATTAAGAGTTAATGTGAAAATATTTGCGCTATAAAATTGGACCTGAAGTAAATAGTAGTAATCTTTAGGTACAACACACCAGGTGTTGTAGACTAATTAAAGAAAGTGTATGATAAATTTAGTGGTCTATTCATTGAATTAGAAAAGTATGAAGGACATTAGAAAAAGCGTCCGAGTCTTACAGTGTTGCCATATCGAAATATTATAAATGTCCCAGACCTTTAACATAATTATACAGTTTATATATAGATGAGTATTATCTACTCGTACATATATCTACTTTCTTTTAAATGCAAAGTTTTGAGTACCTTTTTTAATTATAAATTTCTAAATAATGTTAAAATTATATTACAAATTTAATATTTTTAAATTTATTTAACCTATTTTATCAATTTATATAATAATTTATTTGTTTTCTATTATAATTTAATTCATCAATTATAAAGTTATTTTATATTGATGTTGATTAGTATTTTATTTGATGAAATATGTTTTTAGTTATGCTTTGTTATTTATGCGTTGAAAGTTTTTACTTTCATATCTCGACTTTCAAAAAATGTATCCAATAATACTTTTCTTATATAATAGATTACTTATATATTAGAATACAATTATTCTAATTCTGTTTAATTTGGTCTACAAAATATAAAATTACTCAGTACCTAAAGATATCAATAGTTATATTTAAGTCTTCCTAGGAGTCCCTAAAAAGCAATATTAAATGTAGGTTCAAACTTCTGATCATTTATTTGAAGTAACTAATATGAATATTTGTTTTGTATAAGTACAGTGGACTTGAAAAAAATTATGGTATTTTTTATGAATTACACTCCACCTTTGACACTTAGTACATTTTTAAAAATTATTATTTTTCAGAAATTAATTTTTTTTTAACGTATTTAGTATTTAGAGCAGTTTTACTCTAGTTACTCTAGATAAATACAAAACAGTATATATGTAGTTTAAGTTTAATAAGTATTTTTTTTATTTCTTACAATTTTTATGAGTATTAAATGTAAAAAATTTTAAAACACTATTTTTTATATTTAATAATAAAAAAAGTTACTACCCGCCCGTACAACAAAACTAGCCATAAAAAGTTGCATTTATTGTTGTAAATGTTTGTAATGGATTTTGTGTTTATTTAGGTGTGTTTATAGTTAAATTTTTATATATATAAGGCCTACATAAACAATAAGCAAAGGAAATGAGCCTTATTTAGTCGGTTAATGTTGGCTATTAGATTTGTATCTTATTTATTAAAAATATCACTATTTACCAACCGTAATGTACTTAAATGGGTGTAGATTTTAGAAAATTATTTATCATATTTTGTTATATTTATTATTGTTTCATTGGCCTAAATCCCTTAAAAGTATAACAAACTTTTTTGTTGTTTTTAAAATGTTTACTATATTATGTAATATTGACAGGAATTGTATTAAATATTAATTACATATAAATTAAATTAATATTCGTCAACAGTGTGACAATGACAAAGGTGGTCATGATTTATTATTACTACAGATTACTTACTTAATAATATAATTGTGATTATTTTTACTCAATCTGAATTTCTACACTTTATTATCTTTAACTCACTCTTATAATCTCTGTACACTTAATATATATAAGGTAACATCTGAATTTTAGTAATAATAAATCGGTAGAAAAAAGGTCTACTGTTCACTACATGGAACCATATTAACTGCGTACACATTAATGTTATGAATTCCTTAAATCTTATATTATTGAACTTAAAATTATTAAATCTGCTTTTAATGTGGTTAGAAATTAGATATCTGCCATACCGAGTATGCTGTCAAATACATATGAACTTATATAAAATTAAACATAAATTTTTGGAACTGATTGTACCTTAAGTCTGTAGAATTTGATTAAAATACATCAAGGGAGAGATCTTCTGTTAAAATTTCATAACTTTAATATTTACATAAATATATGTATATAACAAACACCAGTCGTGTTTCTGCAATGGACATAAATGTCTATATGTTTGGGTTTGGAGGTTTAACAAATTTATTTATATATTATGTGGAATAATATTGATCCCAAGCTAATAATTTGCTTTTTTGATAAGTTTATGAAACAATGTTGCAACATTGTTTCATAAACAGGAGTGTCCTTTATGTATATAAAAGTCAAAGCGGTTGACACCCCTTGAGGTTTGACTAAGGGCTGGTAACTTCAAATTTCGAACATGTATTGCGAAATGTTAATGATTATTATCCTATTCCAGACATAGACCTATCTGAAGACGAAAGAAATATAGAAATTGGTCCATTCATTCTTCAGTTACAAATGGTGTAGCTAACATGATTTTGTTTATCATACAGGTTTGACGTTTCCATGTGGTCCATGTAAGTAGACCTTTGGTGGTTTTATGATGAGGATGAAAGCGATCTGAGACGACAGGGAATCGTTGTTGTTAAGAGCAATGATCTAAGGCCTCTCAAAATATTCCCTAATTGCAATCATGTAGTATTAAAAATATTTATATTGTGTAGAAATTACCTAGACATGTTGATGTTTAATATATAGGTAAAGCTGGTGACGATTTTGAGATACCCATTTAAAACATTAAGAAAACGTTTTTTTAATTACTTTTTTTACATATAAGTAGCCATAACACAAAGAGTTTCTAGCTATAGTTGTTGTAAAGTTGTAAGAAAACTCCAAAGGATATATTGTTTTGTACCAAGTTTTATGTGTGTATTCGTTTTTCTTTTTAATCTTGAAAAGTTATTTTTTAAGTCGTATTTTTTATTTTTGCCCTGGCAAACAAACCCGCCTAAATTGCTTGTTTTTTTACTTGAAGATTATTTAGAAAAATATTTTTTAATAATATATATCTACATAAAGGAAGTTTTTATTAATGTATATTTTGTAAAATTAAGATATTTATGTGAATTAACTTTGATTATAAAAGTTAATTTGACAACCCATTGAGATAATGTAGATTTTATTTAACAAAGACGTATTTCTAATTCTTTAAGACCTCGTAGTACAATTTAAGTAAAAGTGAGATAGCGAGACCTTCGTATAATCTGTGTGACAGAGACAGCAATAAGATAATAGCATAATTATATTTATATAGAAAGTAATTTATTTAATGTGTGTCATTGTTCTAGTATTGTGAGCAGATGTTGATATTGGCAGTAATTCTGTTGGACGCTAACTAAACGTAAGTTACTGCTATCTTCTTTCAACGTAATTAAAAGAAATAAACATAACATTTTAGTACTGTCAAATTAGAAATAACGTAATTACTTGTGCACTTTTTGATAGATATTGTTATATACGAGTGACAGGCTTGCTAGTATTCAACGCACTGACTGGTGCATTTAATTGTTGCATATTAAATATGCGTGGATGCAACCACGCCTACATACATATACCTAACAGATATTTTTCAGGATATAGACTTAAACATCTGTACTTAAAGTCCCTTACAAAGTAATCTGATATGACTAAATGTGTTATGTCTCTTTCTTTCCCTGCGTTAAAATAAGATAGCAATAACTTATAATTAAGTTAGTGCACAGAAGAATTACCACCGTTGTATTTTAATGTTAGGTCGAAACGCACAAATTTTAGTGTAGTGAATAATATGTATATTCGAAATAAATGTCAGTTGTACAGTGAGCTTCAAAAGTGTTTATGAAATTAAAAAAATCCTGTATTTCTTTTTAGTATGACTTTGAAATTAGGAATACAACAGTTCGCTGTGTTATACATACATACATTTTACGAAAATATCTTTCAAGTAACTTATGAAGCTCGCCGTTTAATATCTAAAATTAATAATTTGTCGTGTTCTACGCTGTGGTTACATTATTTATATGTTCTAAATATTAGTACAGTTCTGCAGGAAAGCTACAAACGTTACTTATTAATATGACAAAAATTGTAAATTATATATAAAGATTTGCTTAGATAAATGTCTCACCATAATAACTATACAGTTGTAATAAAAAAAAACCGATACTGATATAAATGATATACCTAGTCAAATAAAAATGACACATTCACTCTCGTACTCTTGCATAAATTAAGCGTTAAAGTTTATATTCAAGGGCCTACCGCGGTATTGATCTACGGGGACCCCGGGCTCTAGGTTCCTAAAGGCCCTTAATACGTGTAAGCAAAAATTATATAAGTGTTTTCCACAGTGGCCGCGGAAAAAATGATATTACAATAGAACTATCACTTCAGAAGTGACAGTTGTATATGGACAGAAAATTTGAAATTAATTAGAAGTATTTAACCTTCAAATTGGATCCGCTCCTTTAGGGCACAATACGTTATTGTTTACATTTAACATCAATTATTATTATTATATTAGCTGACCCGCTGAACTTTGTTTCACTGGATAAGTATACGCCTAACCGCATCGACTAACCGCGAGGCTCGGATTCTATTCCCGACGGGGACAGGCATTTGTGTGATGAACATAGATGTTTGTATTTCCGGG
>DVZL01008181.1:0-10381 GCA_018236625.1 Lasaia peninsularis | reverse complement strand
GATATACAAGAACACACCCACGATTAGCCAAGGTACTAGGGCCCTGATGTGATAGGTGGCAAGCCTATCACCACTTCTGGCACATGCCAATCCCGGGCAAAGTAATGCTTTTTCAGAAAAATCTGCAAAACATTTAAGAAAAGTTGCCCGACCTGGGAATTGAACCCGGGACCCCACGTTAGCCACGTCTTAACAGGCGACACCTGTACCGTTACACCACAGAGGCGACTTTACTTTACTATTAGTAACTCTAAGAAAAGGTAGAAGAGAGCTTTCTCCTAACACGTATGTCTTTTAATCTGATCGTCTCGTTGGTCTAACCCTAAAACATGCCTAATTCTAGACCCAGACGATCTCCTTCCAATTTCCGATTCTGGGTGTTTATTAAATTTATCCTGGTATATATTTCAGAATTTATTTTTATTAATATCCTTCAAACACCCATACAATTAACTTTTTGTTTAGATCAATTTGTGTTAATTGCCCATGGATATTTATTTTTTACAAGACGGCGTATCTCTCTTGATGTAGGAGATAATCGTAGCGTATAGACACCGTAGATGTTATAGATACGTCGCTGTCTCGTGGCCGCGGTGAAAATGAGGATAGAAAAAGAAGAGAATTATACACACACATACACATAGCTTCACGCCAGGTCCCCTGTGGGTTAGGGAGAGAGTATCGAGTGTCAAACGTCACGATCCCCACATACCTGCCTAGTTTCCTCCACATTCATCAATGTCTTCTCGCATACACGCTGGTTGCGGAGACTTTTGACATTAATATAATAATAAATAATAATGACATTGTCGTGTTCCGATCCGGAGGGTAGGGTAGCCGGTGGACTTGCACAAAAGGTTCAACAACCTGACCACATTGCAGATGCACCTACAACATCTATGCTGTTTATAGTCTACAGTTGTCTCTTACCATCAGGAGACCCGTGTGCATGTTCGCTGTCTTATATAATAAAAAATATATATCAACAAATATACAGTATTAAATAAAACCTCGATCAAACCCTAAGGCTTGGGCTGGTATGTGAGCTAATTAAACATCAAGTTGGGTGGCCAGTCTCTTTGCGGTATTCCTTTCTCCAGTTAGAAGGGAACGCTTCGTCAAACCATTACGCAATGATGTACACATACATGCTCCAATAGGATTACTTCAATCGTAAAACCATAAAAACCGGATTAAACATACATTCTAAAGGCAACCTTTATTATTCATATATAGAATATTGTGTGTGTATATGTGAGTGTGTGGTTACTTATATTGTATTAGCTATGCCTGTGACTTCAAATTTTTTTATACGTTTCAAAAATAAAAGTAATCTAAGCCTTTTCTTAGTACATTAGCTGTCTGCCAAAGAATGTACTGTTAAAATCGATCCAGCTGTTTCGGTGTTTAGCGGATATAAACAGACCGATAGACAAAAACTCTAAAAAATGTTGTTTTGGTATATGTACCTTGTAAATATACATATGCATTGAATAAAATACTGTTATTTGTTAATCGCCTCTGTGGTGTAACAGTACGGGTGTCGCCTGTTAAGACCATTTGCCACGTAGGGTCCCGGATTGAATTCCCACGTCGGGCAACTTTTCTTAAATGCTTTTCAGATTTTTCTGAGTAAGCATTACATTGTCCGGGATTTGAATGTACCCGAAGTGGCGATAGGCTTATCACCTATCACATAAGGCCCTAGTACCTTGGCTAATCGTGGGTGTTCTAGTGTATCTACTGGACTCACGAGTCGTGTATATACTAGCACACCTCTGCCTACCACTTCGGGGATAATAGGCGTGAAGGTATTTTTTTTTAAATATTACATACAGACACTCCAATTTTATTTATTTGTATAGATATGTGTGTACATTGGTATTATTATTATTACCCTTTTTTCTTCGTATTAGCCTTATTCCGTTTCTATTTTGGATGATAAGGGCTGGCTACCTAATCTCCCTAGATTTGAGAAGGGCGCCAATTTTTACAAACAGCCACTGCCATCTGACCTCTGCAACCTAGAAGCGAAACTAGACCCAATCCTAGCTTAGGCTGAATTAAAATACATAAATCCGGATATCCCTTTATGTTGTTCCTTCACTGTATGAGTATTTAGAATATATTTAGGTTAAAAAATATTTATTGATAAATCGAGACTACCAGAATAGTAAAGCGCTACCAACTACACCAGTGAGGTACTTTTTATAATAGTTTTAACACATTTATTAACAATCAATGTGACGGAAACTAGGCAAGTATGTAGGGATCGTGAACTTAGTACTCAAAACCTAGGTTGACGTGACCAAATAGCTCGCGTATTATCAGAGGGTGGTGTCAAGAGTCTCCGCAATCGGCGTGTATGCATGAAGAGATTAATGAATGTGGAGGAAGCTAAGCAGGTGTGTAGGGATCGTGAGGTTTGCCATTCGATACTCTCTGCTTTTCCCGTAGAGGATCTGGCGTGAAGCTATGTGAATGTATGTAACTTGGCACTCGATACTCTCTGCTTTCTCCACTGTCCTGTCGTGATATGTATTTTTATATATTTCCTAATGCATACGGTGAAGCTGCTTGCAAGTGTTCCCGGAACAATCTAACCTGGCTGTTATGCATGGTACATTTTCGCATAGTCACTAAATGTCAAGTGGAATGACGGCCAAATGCCATCGTATTTTAAAATTAAAAAAAAACAATAAAAAAATAAAACATACATATGATTAACTTTTTTTATTAAAAGTTTAAAGCCTATAAATACATGAAAATAACAGTCGCGATTTTATAACAATTAAAATCGTGCGCTAATAACAAGTAGAGATGGATGGGAACGAGGCAATCGGATGAAATAATTGCTACTACTTTTATCAAGCCTGCGGATGAATACGAAGAGGCATCTATTTACAAAGCATTCGAACGCAGGCTACAGGAATATGAGATACTGGTGCTGATTCTGCTGCACGCTTTAAACTTGTTTTAAGCTATCGATATCTCCTTACAACGCAAGTAAAAGAAATAAACAATTAATGCGTCATATTATTTTGTACCCGACGTCTATACAAACTTTTAATCTTAAAACATGTCGAATGAAAACTGTACAACTTATATTTTTAATAATTTGACGCGACTAAAATGTTTTAACCCTCTTATTTTCATTTCATCGTGTTAATATAGCATACACTTAAAATAAGTTTAAACAATGTGCGTCAGAATTGGCACCAATGCAAATTAATAATAGGATTAATCACAGAGAAACGCTATAATCATAGGAAACTATTTGTGTTGCTATTGTAGGAATATTAATTTAAATTCGCTTAGCAATAAATACATTCAAAGGTCATAACATCTTAGTACTAGGAGTCGTCATACTAATTTAGTGGAGTGGTCCAGCGACATGACCGGGAGGACCGTACTGGGTGCTTGTAGCGCCACTGCCGTGACCGCCGACAAGTACGGCATCTTCGACAGAACTGCCGAAGTCAGACGCTATCTCAACACCACCATGGCCAGAACTCTCCACACCAGAAGCTCCACTAATAACGCCTAAATCTCCACCGCTAATCCCACCACTGATAGCCCCACCACTTATGGCACCACCACTGATGGCACCCGCACCAATAGCACCACCACCGATACCACCAGCGATAGCAGCGTCAGCTTCCTTCTGGGTCTGGTATTTGATGAAGTATACTTCAGGTTTAGAGGGCTGAGTGGGAGCTGGGGTAGGGATGACAATGTCAGGTTGCTCTTCTGGTTTCTTGACCAAGACGTATACGAGGGTCTTCTCTTCATTTTGTTGCTGAACAGGGATGATAGGAGCAACAGGGGTAGGGGGAGTTGGGGCCTTGATGAAGATGATCTTGTAGTGTTTCTGGGGTGGCGCTACTGGAGTGATGCGTGGTAGCCTTTGTTCTTCAGGTTCTGGTGGTGGTACATGGACGTAGATATGTTTCTGTACAATGGGGGCACCAGAATAACCTCCACCGAATCCAGCATCACCAACGAAGCTTGACCCTCCGCTGATTCCTCCAATTGATCCACCGCCAATTCCACCGCCGATTCCGGCGCTAGAGAAAGAGAGTCCACCGGAAGATAGTCCACCGCCAAGACCTATGCTGCCGGAGTGACCTCCAGAGATACCGCCGAGTGATAGACCACTTGCAATGCCTCCATGGCCTCCAAGTAATGGGGCTCCGTAGCTGGCAGCAGGAGAGCTATATTTTGGGGCTGAATAGCTGTAACCAACTGGTGGCTCAGGGCGGCCGTAAGCCATTGCCACGCAGGCTAGTACCTGGAAACAACAGAAACCGTATTTAATAGACGTTCGCGTTATAATAAAAATGTTAGTCTCGGATTCGTGCACTAAGTTCCGTACGATTATCATTAAAAACGGGAAGCTTTAATTATGTTATCTTGTATTTCGTTTTTAGTACGGCAACGGAAATATTCATTTCACAATTTCAACTGTGTATACTTCCCGTCACGAGAAGCAATAATTTTTGTAAATAAACTTCTTTTACCAAGAAAATATTTTTACTGGGACGCGCCGATCTCAGGGAATACAAAATTTCGGTTCGATATTTTGAAATAAACGTCATTCGACTTCTGAATACGCACGATATGTTTCATTGCTCTATTAAAATCGCGGATTTTATTGTTATTATTAATTTTGTTATTTTTTCATTATAATTTTGTTACTGTTGTTAGTTTTGTTAACTATTGTCTTAATTTTATCGTTTTTGTTATTTGTTATTGTGTATTTATGTATAATGGAATGGATGAATAGTAATAATATCATTATTATTTCTATTTCTATCCGTATTTTTCTACGGATGATTGCAGCAATTCCTTTATTAATAACTTATGAAATATTAAAAAAAATAAATACTTTTATCCTTTGACCCAAATGTTGGGAACGTCTGAACGTTTGTTTACATAATTTATGCCTTCTCGTAACAGATAGTATAGTTATCACGGTTAATGAGAAACAGTCTAGTGACAAACAGACAAACAGCGGAGTCTTGTTAATAGTTTTATATATAACCATTTTTTATACAATTTTAATTTAATACACTTTCTAAATGTATGTATTGGTAAATCTTTTATACGATTGGGAAGTTCATTGTGTCTAACTGAATATGATTTATCCTGGTTTAAATGTTTTAAAGTTTCAATTTAAAACACAAAAGAAAATCGGTTGGTCGTAACAAATGACAAAATAAACATTTGGCTCCCGGTTTTCATATAGGATATCGCCATAGGGGTTGATTTTTAAAGAGTTATCATGTACGTCTCTGGACTTAATACGCAAAAAGGCATAAACCATTAACTGAAAGTATCACATATATATAGGTTTATTATTAAGTTTATTTTTATAGCCGCTTATCAGTAAAGAATTATATTTTTTATCAAACAAAAAAGGCGCATGTTGTAAAAGTTTTCTTACAATTGAGCTAAATAAAAAACTGGCAACATTTTAAACGAAAAAAAAACGGGGAAAAGTTATTTAAATAACCTACTTTTGATGGCAGCTTTATTCAAGTAAAATAGTAGCCTATATATATTTGAAACACAACTTAAGAATGACACGATCAAATTAAATTATTTTTTCTATATTTCGGTTAACATTGCGTGGATTCTGATACAAAATATAACGAGGAAAATTACAAGGAATACAAAAAATACCACTTGGTTGTTTTCTACACAAGTGTTACTTATTAATACAGGCGCTGATAAGTTCTCCGTATCAGTTAGTTATAAAATCCCATTATTTCAAATACTAAGCGAATTTGAATATTTAAATTATTACTAAAAAGTTTAGATGAGCAAGATTTTGTTTGGCAAAGTAATATATTATACTTATTACAGTATAATATTTATTTCAACTTCTTTATAAATGGCGTCTCACGTGGCGATATTTTTAATTACTCAAAGTTAATATAACACATAGAAATACTTATATAAACCCCAGAATAAACCTACTAAACATCCATAACAGATATACTTAAATAATATATTTATGAATGTGTGATTTATCATGTACGGCAGTATCGAAAAGATATTGATGGATATTTGTCAAAATTAGTCAATCATAGTCATTTATCAAACACTTTGCAGGTCGGCAATATTCTGTGGCTTAAGTTGTCAGAGGAGTTGAATACAAATATGCTCGCTACAAAACTTAAACTCTTATAATTATATAATTATAAAATTTTTTCAATATACAGAAAAAACTGAAATAAATCTTATAAATTTAATAAACAACTAACCCATAAAATATTAACATATATGATCATTTCAATACAAATATGCCTGCTCCTGTCGGGAATCATTATAACCGAGGAGTTGGTCTTTGACGTGAATAGACGTTAACCCTAATAAAGTGGTTAAAAAATGTTTTGAACATGTTTACTTCTAAAATGGTGTCTAATTAAAGCTGTGAAACAACAATATTGCACTAATCGTAACAAAAAATAAATAAAAAAACATTAAAATTCGCCAGGCAGGTTGCAATCGTTTTATTATATCGTTAAAATTTAAATAAATAACAGATGAGCTAAAGAAATGACGACATCTAATATTTTATTTATGTAAGCTTAATTTTTACGTAATAACCGGTTGGTCGTATAAATAATGTATTACGAAATAACCTATTTTAGAGAGAACGTTATTCGATTTTAAGATTACCACAGAGTATGCAAGGTAACGTACGGTTACTTTTAAATTGCAATATAAGGAAATTATTGTAGTGAAATTGTAAAACTCAGACAGAATTTCGAGCAGGTTATGATGAAATTTTGCAACGTAATATTTTTTTGCCAAGAGACAAAAGTAAATGATACACAAGTGTTACTGCATCTCTATTTTTTGACTAAGATCTTGAGCCACTTAGGAAAGTCTTACTCTACTTTAGCATGGAATGCGACTATGGTAAGCAATGATGTTATTGCGCCAGAAATCGATAAAACTATAGTTATAGCACTTAGGTGGGCCACTTCACAGCTTTTTCAACCTAGTTAAAATTGACTACGAGTATACTCCGATCCCCTGAACTACTTCGTCACCACCGGGGGGGAACGGACTCACATTGTCACATGACACATGACACATGTCACATGCGCAAGATAATCCTCATTTAGTTGAAAGATTGCGATATATAAATCAGATTTTACTTTTGACTACTTTCGAAAATAAAACTAGAATCTAGATTAACATCATTTAGTATTTTTCTGTAATAAAAGAATAAACAGATAATGAGCAAACATATTTAAATTCAAAATTTTTTTTTTAATTTATTAAGCTGATATTTTTTGGTACTGCTTCAATATAATTGTAAAATTTATTTTGTATTATTATATTATTTTCAAGGTACATCGTTTAAAAAATTTTAACAATAGGTTATTAAAGTCCAACGAAAAAAGGAAAATATACAGATCCTTACCAAAAATAACAGAAATATGTTTTTTTTAATCAAAAATGTATTAATAAATTAGGACTTAAAAAAATACAATAACTAAAATTGTTAAATAATAATTTAACTTAACAATTAAGAGTTTTGACTATTTTATTATTTAGTATTTTTTTATATACCGTAATTATTCGTGTACCAATGCGTAGCTTCGCTTCCTTCCTGAAAGGGTTTAATCCTTAATAATATACTATCTTTTTAATGTCGGAATATTTTTTTTTAATTCTTTAAAAAGCTTATACCTACACTTTTTTAAATCATTAATTTGTATGATGCTTGACAGTGTTAACAAAAATTAAACCAAAAACATCATATTGTAATTATAATGAATATTACTTGGAAAATGAGTTAAAGAGAAAAGCATAGATTTAAGAAATGATGACACCAGTAATAAAATCTACAATTGCAGTTATACTGTTATATGGAAATTATTAGTATAACCAAATTTAAAAAAAATGTTTTTTTTATCCTATATAGAAATTAAACTTCAAACTTCTGCCGTGTTTGATAATTTTTTGTTTAATTATTTTCATACTAATGAGTATTGTTAATTAAGAATCTAATTAATAACCTGCATCTATTATTTGTAGGTATAATAATAATGTTATGCATCTTGTCTGCCAAAACTTGCAAGACAATTATAATTAATTTAATGGCGGATGTTTTATGGCAGATTTCATTTCAAATCCAGACAGTTCATAATTTTACACTGATGCACTAATAACTTTGTACACCACTGGACACAAAAAGTCACAAAACTAAATCCAATTTTCTGTACAATCACTGGACACTTCACTATTAACACTTATTCCTGAAAACTCTAAAATATATAAATATAAATCGCATGTGCCATATATTTGCTAGTGCATGATATATATTAAATAAAAATTCCGCAAGCAAACTCACCACAAAAGCGCGCATATTGATCTTGATCAAACAAATTAAAATAGACGACTACTCCTGTAGATAACAGACAGAACAACTCCGTGGGAGATGTTCCTGGTAAAGTGTGCTTGGGTTAACTGATGTCATTTGCCATGCCGACCTGCTCTTAAATACTATACTGCTCATCATGCCCGAAACCACCATCCCTACGAGCATTTCACCTAGTATCGTGCAACAGTCGTCATTATTTAACAAGTATACGGACTACGGTCCTTTCTTTTTCTCGAAATACGTGGTTCGGACGCATTCGATACGCCGCTTTAGTGACTACCACTCGCCAACACGTAGCGTCTTGATAAACATCGATATATCGTAGGGTCGATATTAGTTCACACAGTCATCTGTTCAAATTAACGAAATTTTAATAGGTACCTTTTTTGAATGGCGGCCATCTTTACAATCTATTGTAGACTTTGCAATACACTTTTTAGTATGAATTTCGAAATGTTACGGTATAACAAATTATAGGTTTTTATTTATTTTATGAAATTCAAGATATTCCCTATGTTTTTCCTGTGAATTAACGAATATATTTTCTTAAATTTTCCTTTCTTAAGAACCTTCCTTCCTTTTTACGAAGTATTAGAAAACTTTACAAAAATTAAATTATGGCGTTACCAAGTGAAATAGGGGTTAATTTAAAAATAAATATAGACTTTACCGTACGTCTATCGTCTGTTAAGACCGTTAGCCACGTAACGTCCCGGCTTCAATTCTCAGGACGGCCAAATTTTCTTAAATGTTATTCAGATTATTCTGAGTACCTAAGGATTTCATTTCCTGGGATTAGAATGTGCCCGAAGTGGCGATAGGCTTGTCACCTATCACATCATGGGCCCTAGTACCTGGCTTAATCATGGGCATGGGCTAATCAAACTTAAACAAAGGCTAGTAGATCTAAAAAGGTTCAAACTAAATATTTCCAATAAATACAAATATTAACTCAGCACTTTAAACTATTTAAAACTTTGAATGTTGAGAAGTATTCGTAATTATTTTCCAAGATATTTCTATGACGATATTATAATTTTCCCAACTCGGGATTTAAAGCCTGAAGTCCAGGCTATTATATTATTTAGTTGTATATATATTCAGACTAAAATTGACTTTTCGTTTTCCATAAGGTGTGGCTCGTTTTTTTTGTGACAGTGCTATAATAATGACGAAATCATTATTAAATCATTTATTAATAATAATGATAAATATTAAAAACTTCAAAAGTTGTTACGTTTAATGAGTTCTTAAACTTTTAATATTAATTTTAGTTCTGCCCTTGAAAAGTTCGCTATCTGAAGAAGCTTAAACTCTGATAAGTTGCAACTTTTACCTTGGATATACTAAGCTGCTCTTTGCTGTGCATACTGAAGATAGGTACTTCACTTGATTTTCATTATTGTGTTGGTTAACAGCCTGCGAGAATTATAGATCGGGAGGACACCATCGGTTAACCTACATTATCGAGTAATAGTATAAGATCGTTATTGACGAAAAAAAAAACGCGGAGATATAAACATCATTGGTTTTTTGTACAGTTATGGCAAAAGGGTTAATATATAAAAAAGTATTTGAAGAAATTTGACTTCTTCTTTTCAACCAATATACTCTTTTGAACATAGGCTTCCTCCATAATTTTCTATCGCATCCCTAGCAAAATAATTCACCATATAAAAATTATTGTAGGCCATTTTTATTTTGGCAACTTCTGATGCAAATTTGGTAGTTTGATTAATCTATCATCAACCCGTAATTATATTACCCGTATAATTTTCCCCGTGTTGGTCTGGGCCCTTTGTGTAGAATATACCAACTGCCTTCCTACCAGGCAGCTCGTAAGAGGCGAGCGTAGGTTAACTGGGTGACTAACGACGTGACCACTGGTGGTAGAGTGCTATGCAGCAACTCGCCCGGGTAGGGATCCACCGCCTTACCTATTCCTGCCGCCATAATGACATTGTCGTGTTCCGGTCC
>DVZL01008180.1:0-10381 GCA_018236625.1 Lasaia peninsularis | reverse complement strand
GCACAGGGTCTATTGTCACCAACACCGTGACATTGACTAGGTGGTAGAGTCTTGCAACGACTTGCCCGGATTGGTACAACCGCCATCCCTGTTCTTGTGACAATAGCGGCAGTGCTCGCCATTGTCGTGTTCTGGATTAAAGGGTGGGGTAGCTGGTAAGTTTACCAGCTCCTCTTAGTTTACCACCTCAGCCTCAGGTTGGTAACGCATCATTACAACCTTTGGTGTCTATATGCGACGTGTATTTCTTATCATCAGGAAAACCGTCTGCTTGTTTGCCTTCCAATATCATAAAAAAAATAAGAAGTATACGAGTGTTTTGAAAAAACCAACAATAGGTAATTACTTTATTATTTGACAGTTAATAACAGTTTGTGTTGGAAAAATCACAATTTTTTATCCTTAAAAGTTTACCAGTTTCTCTTTCCATAAGATTAACATAAGTTCACACGTGATGAGATGACCAAGTGTAATATATATTAATTGTATGTATAGATTATTTATATAATACAATAAACTTACTTTCACTAAGAAATTTTCGTAAAAGGGTTACGCAATTTATATGTCTTCATGAGACGTAATCCAGATTATGCTTCAAGATCTCACTTACAAATGGCGTCCCTGAACTGATATGATGTTATAAATTTTACGTAAGGCTCCAAAACCTTGAGATCTTAATGATCCTATTTATTTTAAATGTACCTAAGTACGGCTATCATTTAATACATAGTGTAAAGTAAAATCAACAATCATCAAAATCAATTTGTAATAGATTTTGTATTGTTAACAATTTAATTATAACAATTTGTATTGTTCGTAGTTTGATTGAAAAAACGAGGGAATCGTAATTGAAGTCTATTAAAAGCAAATTAGCTTCTGTAAAGAAATAATTCGTAAAGATTATGGTTGCTTATCAGGAAACCTAGCGCTATGTGTGGAGATACACCAATAATCCTCGGCGCCAAGGGGCTCCTCCCTTTTTCTTTCTTTCTGTTTGCATCATTTGCACAATACCGCCTTTATTTGTACAGACACAGGGTTAGTATTCTTTAAAAGGGACCAACAATGCCAGGGGTGCATTTTCAAGTGCAGGAACAATAATCCGTAATAACGCGGCTGTCGCGTGCCCGCGTCGGGTGGTGTGCGATTTTATTTATATCCTCGCTTTATTGGCAGAGTGTAATGCAAAACCTTTTGGATCTTCTATGTTTTTAATTTGAATGTATTCGCCACTGCACGTCCTGGGATTTAAATTCCAATATCTGTTGAGTGGTGCTTCGGTTAAAGGTCCCGGAGAGAATAGTAAATTTAGTATTGTTTTAAATGATATAAAATGCCAAAAGAACCTGTACATTCAATCAAGACATTTTAGATAACAATGAGATGAGTAAACAAATTTTTGGGAGTGTTTGTTTTGCGGACATCACGGGAATACTTGCTTTACCAATATTAAGTAAAAAGTTTTTCACAATTTTAACTTTAGTGATCAATTTGAAATCTTCGTAAAAAAAAACAAAAAAAGGAAAAGAGTTAAAAGGATGTAAGTATGGAGTTTTAATAGGTAAATTTTATTAAGTCAAACAGACGGGTCAACCTAAGTTGTAAAATCGATACACGCAACGGTGTAAGGAATAAGTAAAGCCCAAACGGATAAGTTGTAGCAAAACTTTACCGCCCGGTAGAGGTCAAAATGTTAGAGGTAAATAAAGACCGAAGCACGGAACTTTGAGATGTTTGTTTATGGTGTCCCGCAAAAACAAAGAATAAATATCGTCACGCCCATATCCCCGCAAAGGTAGGCAGTTCACAATTAGTCGACAATATTAGGTCCCATAATGTGTCAGGTGGCAAGTCCGTCGCCATATCAGGCACAAATCCCGGGTTTCCTCACGATATTTTTATTCACCGTAAGAGCACTCAGAAAACGTACATAAGATAGTAAAACTCATTGGCACATTCGAACCTGGACTACCGATTTGGAAGTCTGAAGCGCTATTTGGCCACCGAAGCTGTAAAAATATTTTTTTGATCTGAATTTGTTAGATGATTTTAATCTAGATCGAGACTGAATTTTTAGTTGGACACTAACAAAATTTTATCTCATATCTGGCTCATCGTTTTTCAAATGTAATTGGCTACATAATTCGTGTCCGGTGTTCCGTGCTGACGCCACACGAATGTGGCTAAGATGCGGGCCGATAACCATCTTCGATAAAATGCGGGTAGTTGGAAGTTTTATGAAGCGATCGCTAGCTGTGCGCGTTTCCCGTTATCGCCAATAGGGCACATAAATAACGTGCCTTTGTCGATTTAATGCTGAAGGCGATTTGTGAGCTTTGAAAGCTAAACATTAATAGGCCTTCGCTGTTTCTCGCGAAATTTATTACTGTCTGAGATTAATCTTTGGGAGCACCTACTTACCATTGTAATGAAAATAACAATTTTATTGTCTGTTCTACTTTAGAATAAAGCATAATTTTATATTTTTCTTCTGATTACTTATACCTATTCCTGTAACGTCACCGCCTTACTATCGCCTCCTTCCACCTTTATTGTATCTAGAAGCTACGTGCATTTATTGTCATCAGGGAATTTGTCTGCTTATTTGCCTATCTGGATAGTTACAGAGAGAGTATGTTGGATAAGAATGTTTTTTTTAATGTTTCAGTAGTAATAAATAGACAAAATACATAAGCACAACAGGTTAATCTGTCATGTGACTCACCTTTCTTAGGGACGGAAAGTAAAATATAATTAAACAAGATATAAAAGCTTTTATGACTACCACATGGTAACCTTACCGTCATAATATGTACCTAAGATCTTTACACGCGCTATTATTATTTTTGATGTCTACCTGCAATGTGTATGTCTTGTCAATTGTTTTTCATTTAAAGTATGAGATGGTAGAATTTAAATAGGGTCCAATAAAGGGAATACCTGCTAGAGCAGTCCTTCTGAAGTCAGCTAGATTATCTTAATGTTTAGAATTCAGCTGATTCACGCTCGTCCAATCTGTTACAGAATGCGTTTACGTCATGATTTGTGGAATATCAAAGTTCCCTCTGTGTATGGTTCTCTTTTGATGAATAAAGCCGGTAAATCTGTTTTCTTATCAAGCATGTTGTTAAAGGCGATTGGTGGTTCGTTACTTATCAACAATATGGCATATTCCATGTGATAATTAAAACGCGTTACAACAACTCAACCGATGTAATACCACCGAATTACCTATTCCTAGGAACGTAATACTCAAAACCCTTAATATCTCTGCCTCCATACCTAAAGTGTAAACTGTCTTTGTTACTTCTCGACCAATAGATGTCGCTATCTATATTTAAATCGCCCAAAGAGTAGTTACACTCTATATTCTCTGAATATCTAGTTATATTCACTATAAAATAAACAATTAATGTGAAGTTGTTTGCTTAGTTAGTTCTTGTAGAGAATGGATATGTTCCAGAAATCTTTGTGCATGAGTCCAACTCTCACTTGACCGGATTTTTATATCTTACCAATTTTTACCGTCACGTAAATTTATTTTTCAATTCAGTAAAAAGGTTTCATAGTTAATATAATTGATGTATTTTTAGGAGTAAACAGATTAAAAACTTGTTTTTTCAATGTATCCTTTATTTATTTCTTTTATTTAAAATGTATCCGAATGAGTATAACAAATGTATATCAACGTCCATGTAGTTTTGCAAATTTTATCATATGAATGTGATTTTATGCTCTCTTTGCTTTCTGTGTTGCGTTATATGAGAATTCTTCAGTGAGGCTAAGTTTTGTTGAATTTTATTAGTGATATTTTAGCATTGAAATAATTGTTGGTGCTATTTTATTATAGGGCTATAAATGCTGTTGCTTATGGCAACGATGGTCAGGTCATCTTTAACAGTAATAACAATACCTGGTACTTCCAGATTCTGTGCAGTATCTTATTTGATTCTTTGAAAAATATACGCATTGTGCATCAGTACCTCAGTACTAAATAAGTCGTAGAAAATTAGAAAGTCTTTGATTTAATTGGCTTGGGGCACAGCTTAGAGATTTCGCCTGGAAAATACTGACTTAATTATTTTCTGAAATGTATAATATAGATTGACTTTAAACTGTTGCTAACATCTCAGAACAACGTTAATCGATGCATCAGACTTGGTAATTGGCAGTTGAGATAATTAATCCCGTTCCCAGACGCTATCGAGAACGCTCGTTAGTGCTGCCCTTAGACTTTAACACTCCTGCATGCCTCGCCTTACTTGACGACACACATGTACCGGTGCCTTTGTACTCCTTTACTGAAGATATTTGCTCCTTCAAGAGGCAACGTCTTCTATTTAACTTAATTAAAATATCTCTACTAGAGCCTCCGTGGGCTAGTGGTATGCCATTCGGGCTTCCACTTTAGCAGTCCAGGTTCGAACCCCGCCATATACCAATGAGTTTTTTTACTTAAGTACATTTACATAGTGCTCGTACATTGAAGGTAAACATCGTTAGGAAACCAAAGATTTTTGTCCGATGTGGACTAACTGACTTGCCATGTGTCACATAATGGGACCTTATGTCGTCGGTTAATCGTGAGTACATATGTACCTCTACCTATCTTTTATTTATTTATTTATTTATTGAGATATACTATTAGACAGTATAACATTTATATGAACGAATTACCAGCGGCAGTATTTCCAAGCGGAAACGACTTAGGAGAAAAGATTACATCTATTTCAGGAATATAATATATTCGCTTATTTTTTGTGATATATGTAAATATTCGGTTAAGTATATTAATCAGCCCAGTATCATCCTCATATCAGTTGTGTTCTAACACAATATTAAATACATAAACTATTTAGGAACAATAATATTTCCTCTTCTTGTGATTTTGTTAAACGATATTTCCCAAAATAAACGAGGAACAATCGAAAACACAAAAGCTTTTAAAACTATTCCGAGTGTTGATAAAACGCTTTTACACAGTTTCGAGGAACAGATACTAAAACGGCTGTTTAGTGGATATATAGTTGGCTAAGGGTGACAGTACACGACCCACTCTTCATTTTGAGTACAAGTTTAATACGGACAGTTATTTCAGGCGTATATAATATTTATATAAACTATTACTCAAATATTCTCGGAGTTTTTTATATAACTTGGAGTATATGCTCTCTGTTGGATCAATTTTGATAAAACAAATCGTATGTGGTTTCTGCTCTTCATAATGTAACCTAATAATGATTAAAGATTTTTTAAAATTGTTTAGATAAAACAAAGTTGTTTTACACAATTCAAGTACTCACAAACGGCACGAACATTTTTTTTGTGTATTTGTATTCAAAATTAAGTATAAAAATAATTTAAATTTATTGGTTGGGCGAGATGTAGTTGGTTAGAAAATATCGTCACGTCCATATACTCAAAGTGGTAAGCAGAGGTACACACTTATGCATCTATGATTAGTCTAATATATTAGGTCTCATGGTGTAATAAGTGTCAAGTCCGTCATCATCTCGGTCGCAAATCCAATGCCAGGTTTTTTTCGTAGAATAAGTTGTCTTCTTTGTGGGTCAAAGTCGGCGGACACCGACTACGCTAGACCATAGAGGCGATAAGTTATTCAGAAGAACTAGTACTAGGATAAAGGCAAATATAATAATAGTAATTATTATTTTTTGTAAACGTGAGTGGCTCGTGTGCAGCTAGCCTTAGTGTAGAGTTACAAATATCGGAGACGGGTCCCATATGGTTTCGCCGTAAATTCCACCCATTCTTAGCTCTTGTGCTACGAAAGTTAACGATGGTATCAGTGATATGTGGGATCTCTCTTATATTCCATGAATTGGGGTTTGATTTTGTTAAAACTTTAAAACTATTTGCTTTTTGTGTAAAAAGGAGAAAGGTAAAGATCAGTTGGTTCGGTTATATATAAACAATGAAAGATTGACAGAACTTATATACAATGCGAATGTGGGTGGCTGTACGTATCCAGGGGGACCTCTTGTCATTCGACGACTAAATAGCTAGCGTATTATCCGAAGGTGGTGTCTAGAGTCTCAGAAACCGGTGTGTTAGTTTGAAGAAGATAACGAATGTGGAACAAGCTAGGCAAGTATGTAATAATGTATGATGTGATATTTGACACTCGCTACTCTCTGCCATTCGTGCAAGGAACCTAGCGTGAAAATATTTATGTTTGTAGAACTTAAACAAGTACGCTAGCAATGTTTGAATCATCAGATGAAATAATGTATTATAGTTACATGATTTCATCTTGCTTATACTCGACCGATTTTGAGGAAACTCACGCTACCTATCTGAAAAACATAACAATGCCTGAGATTGATTTGTGGCCATTGCCACCTGTCACATGGTGCCCCCTGTCACACCATACATACACCAATGGGCATGCACCTCGGCCTTACCCTTCACTGATACTGGCGTGACGATGTTTTTTAAGAATTTAAAATTTTGTAGTTAATGGGTAATTGAATTGTCAAAAAATGGTTAAAGTCCTTTCTCCGAATAAATGATTTTGAAAAATGTATGGGAATGTGGCAATTATCAGCATATGCAAGGGACAAAGTATGCACTGTTACAGGTTACATAAAATGATCCCATGTGTTCGTGATCTATGAGAGGCGAGACGGGACGCATGTGGGCTTATGGGCGGTTAAATGTAGAGGGGCGTCTATTTATGGTGTTTTTTCTGAAGAGCAACATGTGTTGATCAATATTTGATGACAAACCAATGGGGACACACCTGCGAACGACAGACACTTGAGCTTTTTATGACATAATGTATAACCAACCGTCTATATGAAAATTATTTGTAATAGAGACGTTTGGATATTTAAATTTGTATGAATGATAATGGTTGACAAACTTGCTTTTTGGCGTTCCGTACAGTACTTGTAGGGTAAAAACGGAAACCTTTACTAAGTCTCTGCTGTCCCTAGCATTAGGTTGTATCTTTATCTCATAAGGAACAGAGATGGCAGATGCACCATTAAACGTCGTGTTCCGGTTTAGAATGTATGTGTGAGTTTTAGCGTCCCTACCTCAGATTGAGACACTAAGATTCACACGTAAAATTTTCGAACGGAATAAAACGGCACGATTAGGTAAAGCAGTGGTGCTAAGTATCTAGCAATTACTAATTGTCTTAGTTAATTAATTAAGTAACCTAAATACTGCCACTTTTATTAACATTGCCACATTAAACATAATTGGATTTTAGTTACGGCTAAAGCTTTTTAAAATTATATTTCCAAACCATACCATCAAAATATGAGATAGATTTTTCAATCCACGCGAAAAATACGGCACAGTGATTAAATAATAAATGGCAAAATATATTACATTGGGATGAATCCAGTAATATGCCCTTGGATCGATTTGCCATTTGAACGTCGAAACCTGGCCACTGCAATGGCCTTGGCTTTTTGCGCATTCTGTTCATTTGCTGCGATACTAGTGACCGCTCGAATGACAAGGACCTAGTCCAAATAAATGTCTTTCATTATCCATATCTTCTTTCTGTTCTAAGCTCTTTTCGACTGAACTGGTGCAGACTTAGAATTGCGCCAATGTGATCACTCTTGCACGAAGTTATTCTATCTCGTGTCTACCGCTCTTTTGGTAAATCAGACAAAATTTTACTTAAAAAGGTTTTCAGTATATCAAACAGTAATCCGGATCTCTCTCGCCTGAGTTTTGTAACTTGCTTGATAGCTTAAATTGATGTCCCTCTGATGACGAACGTGCATATACAATCTATGATATATGTGTATCAATAATATATGTGTAATGTAAGTGGATGAAGCTTGGCAAGTATACAAAATCATATCACTTAGCACTCAATACTGTCTGCCTACCCCGCAAGGGACTTGACGTGAAGATTTGTGTGTGTAACATATAAATAATAAATAAATATTTCTGGACAAATTACAACAAATTGATTTCACCCCAAAGTATGCAAATTATATGCTTGTGTTATGGGTGTTAAATAACGATACTAACACATAGAAGTACTTAAATAGATACTAGAATAAATTTAATAAACACTCAGACTACTTAAATACATGTTACATACTATGTTCATCACACAAATGTCTGTCCCCGTCGGGAATCGAACCCGAGCCTCGCGATTAGTCGATGCGGTTAGGCGTATACGCTAGCCACTCGGCCAAAGTGGCCAAAAAAAAATAAGTATTTTGAACTTAATACAAATTAATTAAACTTGATTAACGGCAGCTGCTTACGCCCAAACCAAATATTGAAAATAAATTATAACTGTAACAAATTATCAAATCGCAAAATTGTTTTAATCCCAAAGCGACAAACAAATGTTTTCATGTTTGTGTTATGAATGCAATACATATAAACGGAAATGACTTTAACACACACCAATGTTAAATGCCTACCCTTTGTTTGGAGTCGAACCCAAGTCTCGTGGATGTTTGGTGGTGTTAGGCATGTACGCCAACCTCAAGAACATCTAATCGATTAATTATATCGGTATGATTAATTCATATTAGTAAAAATAGCCTACGCCAGGGCTTCCCAAACTACGGGCCCTGTTGTAGAACAACCTTACCGGTCCATGTTTTTTATTTGATACGTCTTTATTCATATTGATAACATTAAAATTCCCAAAAGTGGATTTTGAGTTTGGCAACTTGCATTAGATGGGTCTTCTGGGTGGGAACGACTTTGGGTAACACTGGCTTAAGCCATTCCTTATGACATCAGCTGTCTACCAGTGAACGTCCTGTTAAAATCGGTCCAGCCGGTTTCAAAGATTAGTGGGTACAAATAGACAGACGGACAGACATTCTAAAAATATTATTTTGGTATAGTAAACATGCATGTATTCATGCCTTTAGTAAAAAGCGGTTATTTTAATATTACATACAGACACTCCGATTTTATTTATTTCTATAGATAGTAGAATTCTGCAACGATATGCTCACATGAGTATTTATTCCTGTCGCTACAACGACAGTGCTGGCATTAGTAGTGTTCCGCTTTAGAGGGTAGGATACAAAACGAGAAATATAGCGCATTCAAATTCAATGCAGCAATGATAAATATATGCACTATTACCAAGGCCGCGGTAAGGTTCGGCTTAACCCAGTTTCCGTTTCTACGTTGTCGGACAATTACAAACGGCCCAGTTTGCTTAAGGCTTCGGCTTATTAACGAGTTATTCCACAATATCCTGTTATATCTGCTCATATGTTTATGTAAACACTCCGTTCTGGAATTTATCATATACGCATCTTCACGTTCACATCCAAATATATGTACCAGTGCTATGTAATGGATCAAAGGGTTTCTTATTAAAAAATAAATTTAATCGGAGTAAAACTGTAAAAAGCTGACCATTTCTTGGTGACATTGGCTAGGTAAATTATTTTTTAAAGTTTTTATTAATAACTAGATGAGCCCGCGATTTCGTCCTTTTTATTAAGTTATTGTTTAATACTTTTTTTAAATAAAAGTAGCCTAAGCCGCTCCTTATTGCATCAGCTGTCTACTAGTGAAAGGCCCTTCAAAAGCGGTCCAGCCGTTTCAGAAATTAGCGGTTACAAACAAACAGAGAAACAGACAGACAGAAATTCTATAAAATGCTGTTTTGGTATATGTACTTTGTAAATATACATGTATGCGTTTAATAAGAAGCAGTTATTTTAATATAGGGAATAATAAAACGGCCGAATAAAAAAACTTAGCGATTGATGATGACATACTGTTTTAATAACTTGAGCGGCATGAATTAGAGTAAGCGAAAAATTGACTAAACTAACGACAAATATTGGTTGATAAAAAAAACCAAAACTATCTTACAAAAGTGGGCTGTGATTTATCCATGTCAGATATTATTATTCTATCCGAGCGACTATATTACTAAGTAAGCGACTAGAAATACAGAGCGGGCGACTCCAATATTATAGATAGATTCGATTTTTCTGTTTGAGGTGTTACATAACGAACTACTAAAAAAATTATTTTAAGCAAAATTTCGTGAACTGCATTATTATTGGTTATTAATTACTACTGATATTCTATTTGACGTCTTTTGTTTTTTTATTTTTTATATGTTTTTTTGTTAAATGCGTGTGAATGCGACTGGCCGGAGCGGAGCTTTCTGCGTTTGTTTGTGTTTTTAATTTGAAAAAATAAATATTAAGGAGAACAGACAGAATCTTGACTAGGTGGTAGAGTCTTGCAACGACTCATCCTGATTGGTAACACCGCCTTACCTATTCCCGCCACAATAGCGGCAGTGATCGCCATTGTCGCGTTCTGGTTTGGAGGGTAGGGTAGCCGGTAAACTTACTCACGCAAGAGGCTTACCATCCCAGCCTCAGGTTGG
>DVZL01008179.1:0-10381 GCA_018236625.1 Lasaia peninsularis | reverse complement strand
CTCCCCGGCGGGGAATCGAACCCCGGTCTCCCGCGTGACAGGCGGGGATACTTACCACTATACTACCGAGGATATGACTCTTAGTATGAAAATGTATGATTAATTCTGTATGATTTTGTGTTTATAAACTTATAAATAGATAATTCGTCACATTCGTTACATTAGTCATTAATACAATGTACATGATTGGCTATCTTTTACTTATAATATAATCTTTTTCTAGCAGTCATATCTATTGCTTTTATTTTCTGTTTGTAAGATTACGGTTATATTTCCGATAATTTTATTAAACATGATGATAAAAATATAATTTCTCTTAATTTGTATTCGTAATATAAAATTAAGTTTTTTACAGCGTTGGTAATTCAACAACGGCGGAACCAATTTTCATGATATTTACTTTGTCGGGTTCGATTCCGCCTCGAACTAGCTACATTATTACGATAGAGCGGTAATCGGTCACTTACTAGCCCCATTTGGGGGTAATAAGGACCTACTTACCGAACATGAGAGATGTAAATATTATCCATGAATCTTTTAAATAAGTTATAGAATTTTTGTATAAACAAGCAGTTTTTGTACTAGTAATACATACATTAAAATTTAGAATCTATTTACTGTTTTAATAGTTAGCAATACAATATGAGCCAATTGAAATAGGGTGAACTAAAAATTTGACGTTCATTTTACTATTATGTAGTCAAAGTAAATATTTTTTTCTTTGTTCAACTGCACTAAACAAATTAGTATAAAAACTATAATATGGGGTCACCTGTTTTAATAAATTAATATCTTTGAGAGCAGAAGTACATATGCACCCCCGATTAGCCGACGATATTAGGTCCCATGATCTAAAATCGTCGCCATATCAGGAACAAATCCCGGGTTTCCTCCTGATATTTTTCTTCACCGTAAGGGCACTCAAAAAAGTACTTAAGTTAGAAAAACTCATTGGTACATTGTGGTGTTCTTATTTATTGATCAGATTACTAATTTTCCATTTACTGAAAATAATTTGCAATTCATTAAAGATATAGCTATTTTCACCAGGTAGCCCTCAAGCTATAAGTATATTTGTCACTATTACCGTGCCCATGATATATTGTTTTATCTAACAGGTACGAGAGACACTGGCGAGGCTCCGGCGTTTAGAAAAGGAATATTATTTAAAGAACAGATCTATAAGTGGAAATGATTTGGCTGCTCTGGTGGAACTTAAAAATCTGGATGATCAGGTATGATGATTATTCTCTTATATCAAGTACATTTGATCAATTCTAATCATATTAGCTTTAAAATTATTATTGTTGTAAGGGGACTATTACTGTAGGAATTGTAATTGCTTTTATTAGGAGGCAAACGGGCGAGATGATCAACTGATACTAAGTGATCACCGCCGCCCACCAACAACCCGCAACACCAGGAGTATCACAGATGCGTTGCCGACCTTTTAGAAACGAGTATGTTCTTTTCTTGAAGGTTTCTAAGTCGTATCCGTTTGGTAATACCGTCGCTGGTAATTCGTTCCACATAGGTGTTGTGCAAAAAATGCCATAGGACACTCATGATTGAGGAGTGCCACGTATCAGAGAGGATGGTGTGGTATTTTAAGCTCTGTCCCGATGTCCTAACGTAAAACTCAGCGGCAAGTATCAAACCAAACAACTCTTCATTCAACAATAGTAAACGAGGTAGAAGACACTGAGTGCAACTGAGTGCACTATGCAACGCCAAAAAGTCAAACCGATTGGAAATAATCTTCATTGTTTCTGTGGTCATAGCGTTATTACTTGTGATTATTTACCGTTTCGTCAATAGTTACTAAAGTTTCGAAAATTCTGATAACGCATAAACACTAAGGCAATTACATATATTCACCTCTTAGTAGTATACATGTACATACGTTATCGATATTGAGTTTACTTAAAAATGTTAATAGTTGTGTGTGTCTGAGTGTTTGAGTGTTAAAGTTATTCGGTTCTCCCGTAACAACCAATCTTCTTAAGTAGCCTATTTTTTTCTGATATTTTTAGGTGATTTATTAAGACGCCAATGTTGCGAGGTTAATTATACAATACTAGAAAATATTGTAAATAAGTCATGACAACGTTGGTGACGGTGGTGGTGATGTAGGTGAACGAGTGCAAGGAGTGCGCGTGGTCGCTGGGTGAGGAGTTGGACGCGATGGTGCGCGCGTGGCGCGAGTGGCGCGCCCCGGGCGGCGGCGGCGGGGGCGGCGCGGCGACCGTGGCCGCCCACGCCCCGCCCCACCGCTACAACGAGATCTGCTTCAAGTCCGCCCGCTGGAGACTCACCGACGCCGACGGACAGCTCGGTATCGCCGACCTGCTGCTCACCAACTTCCTGTGAGTGCACTCCTGGCTCCGACACAATAAGGATCCAGATTGAAATGGCTGATCTCTTTTCGAACGCAACTTTCTTACCGGTCTTTGTAAATTATTTTAAAACTAAAAATGTCTTATATTTATACCAATTTAGGTATATATAATATAGTTTTATCATATGGGCCTGAACTTTGAATCTATACATATAATATGTAATTCATGAGTTTCCTATTAATATTCAATTTTCAATTCGTAGTGTATAATCGGTGAAACACTTGTAGTTGATAGCAATAACCGTTTTCTTCTAACAAACAGATACACAAAGACTTCCCGATCTGATGACTCCGTAGAGCATCAACTTGAGGTTGGCTACGTACGAGTTACGAATTTGCTACCAAACGAGCCGTTTCCAGAGGTAACCAATGTTGACAGTAATTTTCATTATAAATTTAAACTACTTGAGAATTTTTTTTTCACATATTGTACAAATTTATCAACTGTTTAAACAACTGCGTTTTGATTTTAAATTTGTTTATTGTTTCTGAAATTTAGATTGCAAATTTTAACTTAGTGTTGACGTCAGATTCAGCCAAACTGAGCACACTATACTTTATCTTATAATCATAGTGGAATTATTGTTAATTTTAAAATCGATTAGATGGTGAGATCATAGCTCCACACTGTAATTCTATTTGATTTCAACGTTCGGTATTGGTACTTACCGACAGTGATTATCATACAAGTATTAAATGTTACAATGGAATGCAGTCAATGACAATATAAGATTTTACAAGAATATTTAGTTATTGTAAAGCGTCGCGTCGTGCCGATAAGTAAGTGTGGTCGAGTGCGGCAGGTGCTGGCGCCGCAGGGCGCGAGCGGGCGGGCGCCGCTGGCCCGGCGCGCTGCGCTGAGGGTGTTCTGCCGCGACCGCCCGCCCGTCGGCGGCATCTCCGTCAAGGAGCACTTCGAAGTCAACATCGTGCCCATACGCATCGGTGCGTACGCACACGCACACCTACACGCAACTACACGTATCCACACACCCTCCTACACGCACGCCTACACACACTTACACGCTCGCGCATGCATCCACTTACACACATGCACAACGCACGTCAAGCATTTTTGTGTAAGGCGACGTTTTAGTCCTAAAAATTGTAAAAAAGTTTTAGATACAATGAATCGCCTTAAAATGATGATATAAAAATATTATTCTCATTGGTATGCATAAAAGTAGTAAAAAATAATACGAATACAAGACTAAATTAGCAAAATACTGTAAAGAAAATTCGATAAACATTTATGTTAAGTTTCCTAAATATAATTAAATATACTTGGAGCAGTACCTTCTGTACACTCTGCATAGGACACATCTCACCCGGAACCGCTTTACTTATGTCTGCCTGCTGGTAGACTTGCCCAAGTGGCTCGAAATCCCGGTTATACGTTAGCGAAAGTATATATAGTATATAAAGACGATTATCTGTCTCTTACCATCAAACCGTCTGTTTGTTCGTTATTTTATAACATAAAAAGATATTATATTTGAAGACAAAACGAAAATACATAGTTGTGTAAAGTTGCACGAACGTTTTTGTCCTGAAAGTTGTTGTCTAATTTATTTAATAACAATCGTGCTCTAGGTCTGACGAAGAAATTCTTCAACACGATGTTGAAATTCTGTTTCCCGGAGAGGGATCCGGACGCAATAGAAGATGGCGAAGAAGACGGTGAAGGAACATTGCGAAGCGGCGCCTCTTCCACGTTGGTAGCTTCCGGATCTAAGAAAACTAAAAAGAAAGGAAAAGATTCTAATTCCAACTTCTATGTGAAAAGAGATAAAAGAGACAAAGACGATGTTGAAAAGATGAAGGTAAGGTTTACTTTCATAAACTAATATACCACTTTAACATTATTTTAACCTAAACTTTCGTGAAGTTAAAAAAAAATTCTTCAAAAATTCAATCGTAGCTTCACGCTTTATGAAAATGATTAATACTTTCCCATAATGAGTGTTGCTGAGGATGATTTTGTGTTGCTTATTCGCTTACCTTCTAATCCATAAAAAAAATATTAAAAAAAAAAACTTTTTTCCACACTCCCCTAAAATAAAATCGCTTATACCGAATTGCTTTTGCTTATTTAGTGCTGGGTCTATCTTTTCACATGTTAACGTCACATAATTATGGTCACATAAATATGAGTGACATCGATTATAAAATGTAAAATATTTCTTTTCTAATTGTGTCCGATATATTACATTTAAAGCTTTGTAAAATTTTAAACTTTATGATTGATATAGGAACGGGCAGAGAAAAATAAGCTGTTCATCTACATCAAGATTCCCGAAGTGCCTGTGAGGGTGTCGTACAAGGGCAGCAAGGAGAAGAACCTCGAGGACGTGCGCGACCTTCCGCTGGTGCTGCCGACCCTGGAGTACCACAACGTGACATGGACCTGGCTGGACCTGTTGCTGGCCACCAAGAGTGATACTAGACGGTATGTATTCTTTTAAAGGCAAACAAGCACAGGAATCACCGAATAAGTAATGTTAATATCCTACAGGGAAAAAATGGAGGGGATTTTTATAACAATTGAATTTCAATTTTGGTGGCATTTTGTATAATTTTGTTCAGTTAAAGTGCACAAGTGAAGTATTCATGAAGAAATTAATGTATCGTGTATTTTCTAGATGCCGCCAAATCTCATCCGCTTTACCTTTACATGAGTATTACCTATGACTATTTTGTAGTTGAAGAAAAATGTACCTTCATGCCTCCTCGAAGGGGTAGGCGGAGGTGTGCTAGTATATCCAGGTACTAGGGCCGTGATGTGATAGGTGGCAAGCCTATCGCCACTTCGGGCAAATTCTGATCCCGGGCAATGTAATGATTAGTCAGAAAAATCTGAAAAACTTTTTAAGAAAAGTTGATGCAAATTAATTATACTTGACTAATGTCAGATTCTCACTATCATGCTAAAGATAAAACAATGATAATAATATTGCAGAGTAATAGTGTCCCAGGCCATCAGACAGAAGCTCCAGCTGCACCGGCGCGCCGCCGCCGCGCCCGAGCCGCTCGAGGAGGACAAAGCCAGGCTGCTGCTCGGCGAGCGGACGGTGAGACATACATACATACATACATACACACACACGCACGCACGCTTAAAATAAAGTAACTTAACTCAACATTTATGTAATAATCGATTTTACTATTTCACTATAAGTATATTCGTACATAGTAATTGTGTACTCAAAAGACTAATCCACAAAATTTGGTTAGAACCAATCGTTTGGGAAACACCAAAGAGATTATTATATGAAGATATATTATATAAATATACTTGTATATACAAAATACGTAAAAAAAATAATTATATCCCTTAGCTTTAAAACCATTACACACGCACTATTATATAAGGTACACAAAAGCATCTTTGTATTTGTATATTTTCTAATATGTCCACTGGGATGCTTTAATCAATTATTTTTTAATAATCATCAAGAAGTTTCACCGAGTGCCAGCGATTGAAATTAAATAACATGGTGGTAGAGTCTTGCAACGACTCGCCTGGATTGGTACCACCGCCTTGCATATTCCTGCCACAATAGCGGCAGTGCTCGCCATTGTTGTGTTCAGGTATGGAGGGTAGAGTAGCCGGTAAACTTACTCACGCAAGAGGCCTCAGGTTGGCAACGCGCCATTTCCACCTTTGGTGTCTTTAGGCGACGTGTATTTCTTACGATCAGGAAATCCGTCTGCTTGTTTGCCTTCGATTAACATAAAAAAAAAATATTTAAATAAATACCACCGACATGATTAATCAATAAATACTTTTTTTCCAGGTAACCGAAAATAAACCTCACAAGAAGAGTACCCCTAGCGTGTTTAAGTTTTCCAAATCATAGCGAAAAATTAATTATCAAGAATAAGTGATCTGAAAGACTTATTAGTATTTATACTAGAGTAAGTTTATATTTATATTAAATGTTTTCATTACCAATATTCTAGATTAAGTATTAAAGTGCAATATACGTAATATCGAAGTAAAACAACAATGCTCTATGCTTGCTTAAAAGTATTATTAATAAAGGTATATTTAATCTGCGACATAATCTAGGATGGAGCGTAGGTTGCAGAAGTCTATAGACTCTATTTAAAAACTGGTTAAATTAGGTAGCCAAACCTGATATAATCTGAAAACTAGGACGAAGGAAATGAAGATATTTTGATATGACTAATAAAAAATTACAATCTGTTATATTTTTATGATACATAATCTGCAAAATGCGATATAATCCAGTGTAAGAATTGTTTAGATACGATAAATAGTTCTTGGAGTTATTTTTAGATATGCTAGAATAGCCTAACCGCGCTAGATTTTGTGACGTCATATTATAGTAGTGTTTATCGACTGCGTTGTAGATCCAAGTGGGTGGCGTATCGATAAAATTACGTCATATTCATCTTGTAAGGTCTATGTGAAATAAAATACTTTATTCTAGAATGAAATAAGAACAATACTAATGTATATTTAGATTGTTTTTTCTTCATGCGGTTTTGTGTGCGGTATGCGGTAATATGTAGCCGAGGTGATATTTTTGAATCACCACAAAGTGATTTTTAACTACCGAAAACAAAACTTAGTCATGTCACATTATTTGGGCACATAAGTGTATTTATCTTGGCCCGAACATGGTAAAACCGTAAATCTAAGTATGTTTCGTTCATAAACTATAACACCAATATGAATTTAAATTATACTACGTTCGCGTTAAGAATGCAATGAATCTGGGTTAAGTTGCATAAGTATTACGTAACGCAATTCTTGAAGATCTTTAACCTTCCCATCCAAATCCTTTTTTAATCCCTATATAACGTGCCGTAACGTTGCTATGTACCCTTCTTCCCCCTATCAAAACGTTATGTAACACCCAAATTAGCATTTTTACCTATAAAAGTCACAACTATGTTCCACAAAGTAACGGAAAGTCGCAAAAAAATTCAAATTGCGCCACTGTAAAATAAAACACTGTAAAGTAATATTTGAAGGCTCCCTTATTAGGACAAAAGTCATCTTTTCCAACACAAAGGGAGTTTGAAAAGATGACTTCAAAGATTTGATTGGTTAATGGGGCGTAACGATGATACACTGCATTCTTAACGCGAACGCACTTTTTTTTTATCAAGTCTTACTAAACGAATATATTAAGACAAAGCTGGAAGGAATGAAAGAATTTTTAAATAGGGCAAGTTTTTTGACATTCCAGTATATATATTGTATATGGATTGATGAAACAATACGAGAACTATGTTGCTATTATTATAAATTTAATATAAATAATATAATCAGGTGTTACTTTAATATTATAGTTTTATAATACAATTGTTTTGATTCAACCAAACACATAATTTAATGATACTTGTATAAAAATCAGGATGTATACAACAGTACAGTTTTCTTAAAACTTTTATATATTTTTTAAAGTTTTGGCTGAACAACAAATATTATAATTTCAACAAATACTTATTATAAATATTCGTAATATGTTTTATTATTAACTAGCGACCCGCCCCGTCTTCGCACGGGTATACTATACGTGTTATATACATAAAAACCTTCCTCTTGCATCACTCTATCTATAAAAAAAACCGCATCAAAATCCGTTGCTTATTTTTAAAGATTTAAGCATACATACATCTTGAGTTCTGATAATAGTGTTCCGTTTTTACCCTTTAGGTACGGAACCCTAAAAAAGATCTATTTTGTAGAGAAATAACATGCCAAACAAATTGGCACACCATATATTTCGGCTCACTGATTTAGTTGACATAAATGGTGTGACTGAAATATGTAATATTGATCCATTGTACAAAAGCGTTGATTTTATTTATTACTAGCTGTGCTCGCGACTTCGTCCGCGTTTTTATTTAATTATTTTATACATTTCTAAAATAAATTCTAAGAAAAAAGTAGCCTAAGCCATTACTTAATAAATCAGCTGTCTGCCAGTAAAAGTCCCGTCAAAATCACTCCAGCCGTTTCAGAGATTGGCGGATACAGACAGACTGACAGACAACAATTCTAAAAAATGTTGTTTTGGTATATGTACCTTGTAAATATACATATGCACTTAGTAAAACGCGGTTATTTTAATATTACATACAGACACTCCAATTTTATTTATTTGTATAGATGGTATTTCTGTGCTAATATATGTATTAGTATTGTTGCCTTACGCTTATATCACGAGCATATAATTTACCTAATTTGGGTTTAGATCAATTAAATTTGCCTAAAGAAAAAGTAACAAATTGTGTAAAAGTAATATAAAATTGTACATAACAGTTCCTATGACAAAATACTGACATACTGATAGTAGTCAACTGGGGTTGCCGTAATTAATAACATTTTATTACATCTATTGGAATAACATAGTATGTTTATGTGAGTCTGGAATATCTAATATTTAAAATTATACTAGGTGATCTGGCGAACTTGTTCCCGCTCGGCCCATGATAATTTTTTTTATTTTTTTATATGTTTTAATAGTTATTATCATATTCCAGACGAAGACGGAGAAATCCATAAACACAAAGCTCATAAAATCAATTATAAATGCTGTAGTTAACACGACTTTTTTTTCTATATATTTTATATATATCTATCTATCTATACCTAATAAAAAAATTGTTTGGTTCGAATAAAAATAGAAGGAAAAGTCTGGTAAAAGTTATTTAAAATGGGCTGTACAATAATTATTAGGGCAGTTGTGTAGGTATACTGCTTGAATAATTATTTTACTTCCCACGCAATATATTCCTGTCATTATAAATCATAGTTCATTTAAAATATTTTTGCAAGTCGACAATGGACATGTAATTAAAAATGTCATATTGCACAATATAATTTTCAAGTAATTAAGATAATAGCGTAAGGGTGTATTCACATTGGAATATTTAGCTAATTATAATAACCCTTGTTTTTAATGGGTATCATTTTATTTTAATACTATTATACTCTTTTTTATATTGGAAAGCCTAGCACAATGGCCCATGGCACCTGATGTGATTCTGGGGTTAAAGATGTTACGAATAGACTCAAATGCAATTTACGATAACATACTTATTAAACAGTAATTTTAACATCACAAGGATTAGATATTTATGCACTTTGACCGGCTATATCGGATCTCCTGATTATACTAGATGGATATAGTTAGTGATCACTCAGTCACTGTTTATTCTATCGCGTAGTTTTATTGAAATCACTACTTGACTGATCAAGCGATCTACATTACTAGAATTTTGACGGGATTACGTGGTAGAGTCCCTGAAACAGCTCGTATAATATATAGAGTCGTGTTTTCCTGCCGTATAAAGACAGTGATTATTAATTGGTGATGTGGTTTTAAAAATAAGATGGGTGTTAAAATTACTCATGAGGCATAACATCCTAGTTTCGGGTGAGAAATGCACCTATAAAAATTAGCTCACAAATTATCCGATTATTGTATAAAATACGGAGTCATAACAATGTACATATTGTACTTTAGACGACTCCCATATGGTTTGTTTTGACTTTAGGTTATGATTCACGAATATTCTGATATTATAAAAGCACTTTTATTGCTAAAAAACTAGAAAACTATATGAAAAAACGTAGGACACAGATAATAAAAGCAACATAAGCGCCTCCAGTGGCAGGAAACAGAAAACATCTTGACATAATACTAAGACGAGGTAGATTATACAAGTGTACTTGTGAAAATGTTCCATGTGAATACACCCTTGCTTTGTTAGTATGTACTGTAGTTTTGCAATACGAATATATTTATTTTTGTTCTCATTAAATATTTTATTATTAAACTCTACGTTTTGTTTGTTTTTTGAAATAAACTAGTGTATAAGGTATGTTATTTTTATAGATTTTGGAAATAAATTTATATCAAATTATGGCGAATTTTTATTTGACTCAATTAAAATAATATTCTGACCTCTTTAACTCAATAGGGAACCTCGCCCAATTCT
>DVZL01008178.1:0-10383 GCA_018236625.1 Lasaia peninsularis | reverse complement strand
CTCGCTCTAATCTTAGTAGTATGGTTGAGTCAGTACCCCCCCAAGATGTAATGCAATATTGTAATATAGCTTGAACCGTGTATACACAAATATGCATTAGGTTAAAAGTTTTTATTCTAAAATTAAAAACAGATACTTAAATTCTTTACTTGTATAGATATTTAGAGAAAAATTTAGGGCAGGGGTGTGATGGTGTGGAAAAGATGCCCGACCTGGGTATTGAACCCGAGATCTTACGCAGCTAACGGTTTTAACAGGCGACAGCCGTACCGTACAGAGGCGAATTATGTTTAAATGTGGATTTCCGCAAAGTCACGTCTGAAAATATCAGTTTCATTTCTCGTTGAGGGAGGCAGTAGAAAACGGTTCTACACGTTGACGTGAGACCGAGATAGGGACCGTGTGAACGCTAGACCAGCCAGAAACCAGTATTACGGTTCCTTGGTATGTAGAGAATTCTTGATAGATGATAGTTTGCAAGATAATCCCCCATGTCAGGTGATATTTTCTATTTAAATTCATTCTTCGCTAGCGTGAATTATTTTCATAACATGCATGGAGATATCCGACTTATAATATTTATCGCTTAACCTTAACCTCTTTTAATGTAGTCGGTTAAAAAGGATTCTGGTGTTATTCTGAAAATGTGTTTAGTAGAAAACATTCACATTTATAATAGTATTAAGACATATAATAAATTAGTATCTAGGATTTTTTTTCACTGCATTTTTTTTACATTTTTTTATGTCGAATAATATATTACATTAGTTTTCCACCAGCGGCTTCGCAAGCGTAATATATCAATGGGGAAATCTTTTTTTCGACTGATAATACTGCTTAAAAACATACCTTCTTTTTAATATAGTCGATTAAGAAGAAGCTTTTTATACTCATATATAATCTATATTTACTGTAAAATTTCATCCAAATCCTAGTAGTTTTTTCGTGAAAGAGTAACAAACATAAATCCACACTCACAAATTTTCGCATGTATAACAATATTAATAAATTACTATACAAACATTATTAAATTAAAATATTATATTATTACTATTATAAATAAGTTAAGAAGCAAAAGAAGCTTTTTAAAAAAAAATTTTTTTTCGAGTTGCTCTCAACGAACCCTTTCATTTCATATCCATATTGTAGAATTGCTTTAAAAACGACTATTTCGCCATTTTGGTTGGTCCGCCATATTGGATTTAGAATGATGTCATGTGTATAAGGTATACAAAATAAAAAAATGTCATGCCCATATCCCCGAAAGTATAGGCAGAAGTGCACTCAGGATTAGCCAAGGATATTTATCCCATTATGTGACTGGCGGTAAGTCCGTCGCCATATCAGGTTTCTCATGACATTTTCCTTCACAGTAAAATCACTCAAAAAAGGTATTTAAGTTAGAAAAACTCATTGGTATATGACGGGGTATTATTTTATTTTTTAATAAAATTAATTTAGAAAATGATTTCGTAAGGGAAATCCGATCTTATACCAATATGCCGAACAACCCAAATAAATACCACTCAGAATCTTTACACTCTCAGGATTTCTGCCTCTTAAGTTTTTCGGCTAGTTCTTTTATAGTCATGGCCTCGTTAATGGAGCTACAAAATGCGAATGAGAAAGCTTGTGGCATAACTTTCACTCTATTAACCTCATAGGGGTCATACTACATTGGTTACATTTTGTTGATTATTCCGGTAGTTTTGTAATAGTACAGCATATAGCTAGTAACGTTTGGTAATATATACTATAATATAACAGTTTGGTAGCTATAAAAATAAGTAATATTAGGTATGCTCTTCTTCCAAGCTATTCTTTATTATATTAGCTGTGTGCCAGCGAAAGTCCCAAAATCGGTCCAGACGTTTCTGAGATTAGCTGGAACAAAGCGACAAAAATTCTGAAAAATATTATTTTGGTATATGTACCTTGTAAACATACACAAGTATGCAATTTTGTTTATTTGTATAGATTTGGAGATTACACTCTTAAATATCTCTCTGTTTCTATTATTGTAACACCTATTTCATTCTTATAGGGCTTGCTATCTCACTCTTACAATGTCTAGAAGTTACGGCTATCTACTTTCACTTCGGGAGATCAGGTCCAAATCCCGACATGTACCAATGAGTTTTTCTAACTCAAGTACATTCACTGGGTGATCTTAAGACTAAGGAAAACATCGTGAGGAAACCCAGATTCGTGTTTTCGAATTTGATTTAATCTAGGATTGGTCCCTCTTCTCGGTTGCAGAGGGCAGATGATCGGGTGAAAACTGACGTCATGGTCCAAAATATAACTAGTAATTGAAAATTATTTTTTAAAAACCAACCAGTATCGCGTTTTACAGCATCATTAGGGCTAAAACTTAATTTACTTAAGTTAAGTTACTTAAAGGCTAGAACTTAAGTTAAGTAATCAAGCGTCAACGATGAATAATAAAGAATATTTTAACAATTCGTTAATTAGTTTGTTTAGTTGCGTCTGTAATGAGCATCGATGGTCTAGTGGTGCTCGCTTTGGACTTTCGTTTCCGTAATCAATACCAATGAGTTTTCTAACAACATGCTCTGAAGCATTCAGATTACGGTGAAAAAAAACATCACATTATTCCCTAATATCGTCGGCTGATCATGGTATATGTACCTTCAGGGGCGTGCACTCCATAGAGGCATACAAGTACTCTATTTCAACTCTTAGCACCTAATTAAATTTAGACATTTCACTATTGTGATCACATAATCTATGAAAATAAATAATAAAAGCTAAAAATCAATAAACATTTTTTGTAACCAAGTACTCCATACCCAGTGTCATAATCATGCCGCTGTATATCTCTGCCTACCCCTTCGTAATAGACGTGACGATATTTTCAGATAATGTTTTCTATAAAAAGAATTTGTATGTTTAAGCATATACGAATACATACCTACTATTCAGATTTGATGTGTTTTAGATATTAAAATTTCATCTCGAAAGCTCAAATCGAAATGAAACAATGATATTTAAAACCACAACAGACAAAAGCCTTTAAGCGGGTAAAAGCTTCAGTTAAATCCAGTTTAAAATTGTGCAATTCCACAAAAATTCGATGGTGCCAATTCACTAAAAAATTCTAAACGGAGACGACTCGACTACAGAGTTTAATTAAAACATGATATTTTGATTTACACTTTGTTCTTCATAACGCATACTTGTACTATTCCACAATATTTATTTATTTATATTTTTACATTACACTTTAGCCAACCGTTTTCACTTTTTACAGCATCATCAAGGCTTGTAAAACTAAAGACAAATAAATTTAATTAATTCTACACATCGTTCAGTGGTAGTAGGTCAGTAACGGATTTGCTAAAGTGCCAATATAAATAAAGAAAATGTGGAATAGCACAAATGTGTTATGAAAGAAAACGTGTATACACAATGGAATTCCACCAATTGCCAACGATGGAAAGTATAAATTCTATGTGTTTATTTTCTTCCGTATTCCCTTTTGTTATTATTATAGTGTATGTTTGTGTGTTCCATTCTTACACCAAAATGAATATCGACTTTTCAAAGCCTTGCAATAAAATGTTACTTGGTGGTTTGGTCGAGCATCTAAACAAGTAAGCCGATTCACGCGTTTACACACGTTTTATTATAATTATATATAAATATGGAATATGTCAGTTTAAAAAACTACATTTCGGTAGTCCAGCATTGAACCCCATCATGCACTAATAAACATCATGAGAAAACCCGGGATTTGTGCCCGATATTACGAAGAATTTGCTCTAGAATAATATCGTCGGCTAATCGTGAAATGTGTACCTCTGCTTACGTTTTCGGAGATACGGGCATAACGATATTTATTTTAAATAAAAAAGTTAAAAAGCTTTCTTTTATAAAATCCTGTTTCACAGTACGACATGGAATATTATAAGCTTGTCTAGCGTTAAGTTTGAAGCTTAACATTAAAACAAGCAAAGTAGTTCCGTAAATAGCCACCAATATTGATAGGGGATTTCCTAGTGTACACAGCGATCGGGAGACCCATTGTCTTGCATAATTGGTACCGGGTATTATAAGGGACTTTGTCATTGCTCAGTGGAGCGCTCAGCACGACAATACCGTCATTGAAAACTATCCAACTAATCTCCACTTATTGGCTTTTAATAATATTATCTATTTTAACGCCCAACGTTATTTAATGGAAGTGAGAGTTGGGTATGTCAGAAGCATGAAAGTAGGTGAAATGCGGTAGAAATGCGTGCGGACCGCATTCGTAATAGAGTGATCAGAGAAAAAGTGGGAATGAAAGAAAGTGGCGGTGTAAAAATGAAAAAGGGCATGCTCCGATGGTTCAGCCGTGTAGAAAGAATAAAACATTGACAAAACAGATATACAATGTGAAAGTGGATATAATATGTAGGAATCCAGGGAGAAATGGTTTGAAATAGTTCGCGTATTATCCATGGGTCTCCGAAACTAGCGTGTCCATGAAGAGAATGATGAATGTAGAGGAGCAAATATGTATTCGACATTTGGTACTCGATATTATCTACCTATTAAGCAAGGGATCTGGCGTGAAGATGTATGTGTGTGTATTTTAAAATTAAGAGAACACTTTAATTTTAATTTTAAAATTAAGAGAACACTTTAACTGGCGTGTCCATGAAGAGAATGATGAATGTAGAGGAGCAAATATGTATTTGACATTTGGCACTCGATATTATCTACCTACCAAGCAAGGGATCTGACGTGAAGATGTATGTGTGTGTGTATTTTAATATTAAGAGAACAGTTTAATTCTTTTCCTTTTGATGGTTAGTGGCAACCCTATAATATCTAATGGGTAACTTCAGTATTAGGTTCATTAACCAATATTTATAAAAAAATCGTGTCACAGTGTTTGTTAGCATACTCCTCCAAAACGGCTCGACCGCTTCTCATGAAATATTGTACATAATATCAGGAAGGACTAAGAATCGGTAAGATTTATTATTCATACCCCTAAGCGCGGGCATAACGGAATTCGCAGGTACAGTTTCTAACTATATAGAAAAGGTAAGAGTATTTGACTTTATTCATTTAATTTCAATAATACTATTATATATAGCAACATTCAAATAATATTATTCTTGGCAAATCTTTTTCTTCTGATGGTAAGTGACAGCCCTATAATATCTATACTGAGGGATTTAAGGTATATATACAAAAGGCAAGACTGATTGATTTCACTAATTGGCTTTTAATAAAACTATTTTATCTAAGGTAATAATAAAAGAACACTGTTCTTTGCTAACTTTTTTTTGATAGTAAGTGACAACCCTACAAAATATACACAGGTCTAGTGCTAGAAATCTAAATTTTTACTCATGAATTTCGAACTTTGAGGAGGTGGATGTAGGGAATGTAAGTTTGTATGATCTAAATAAGTCCAATATGCTGGTTGCCGTAAAAAAGAACTAATAGCCGCTTAAGCGTTCTATGCTGCAGTTGAAACATAAGCAACTAGGCGGTCGAGCGCTGGCCTTCCAATTGCCTCATGTAGTATTTGAAATAATGCTCAATTTCGATGTTTTTTTTGTATGGATGATGTATTGAAATTGTATTATTTCATAAATAACATTAAATTAGCTTGAAAATAAGATCTTAATCTTGCAGATAACATTAAATTTTCAGTACTTAGTAGTAATATTAGCAGAAAGCTGCATTCAAGAAAAGAGCTTTCTCTATTTTGTAAAAAATCGTTTACGCAAATATTTTCTGCTATTGCAGCTGTTATAATAATTTGTTTGTCTCTTTTCCCATAAAAACCAGCCAAGTTCGAGTCAAAATCGCGCATGAAGGGTTCCGTACCGTATTTAATTGTAGATAATAAATTACACATATATTTTCATATTAACTATAATTGGAAGCGAGTATTGAATGAAGACTCGTTCATTGCCTTTACTGTGATCACGCCATAGATAGTGAATACCATTAGTCGGGTCGGGTCGTTCGTAGTATGGGAGAACCTTTGACAATTTACTTTATTACATATTTCAGTATTTTTTGTTATAGCAGATATAAATATACATCATCTATAAAAATTACAACTGCCTCGCTATTATGGTTTAGATAAAGCTTGGTGACAAAAAGACAGACAGACGGACAGCGCAGTTTTAGTAATAAGTTCCTGTTTTACCCTTTGGGTACGGAACCTTAAAAAATTTTCTATAGCACTGGTATATGCTTTGGCCGAACCAATAGGGAGCGATATTTTTAATAATTTTATTTCACTACTCATTCGTTCAGACAAATTACTTAATGTAATCGTAGCACACCTTCAAAATACCGACATCATACTCATATTCAGTTACATTTTTTTATTGGTTAATATTAAAAAAAAATAACGAACCAATAACTATAAAATATGGGACTATCTATGAAGTATGGACTAACACACAAAACAATCATCAATTCCACAAACCAATCGCGTAAAAAACTTCCAACAAAAAAGACAAATAAAACATTCGGATGAATAAAAAAACCTCCTCATTTTATTAAATCACTAACTATAACTAGCTTTCCACCCGCGATTTTGCCCACGTGATTAATTTTAATAACATACATAACTTTCAAACAGCAGAATTTTTTCCGACATATAATACTTATGGCGTAAAGATACCCTCTTTTAAATATGGTTGGTTAAAAATTGGTATATTTTCTCCCTCAAGGTAAGCTCTATCTATGTACAAAATTTTATCAAAATCGGTTCAGCAGTTTAGGTTGAAAGCGTGACAGAGACAGAGTTACTTTCGCATTAAAAATATTAGAACGGATTTAAAAAAGTATATCGAGCTAAACTTTAAAAATATTTTCTTAAACCGAGCCATCTGCGAGCAATATTCTTGATCATTAAGCCTCACTCGCTCGGAGAAATAATTTAATTAAATCGTAAATAAAATTGCTCGCCACTCTGAAAGAACCACGAAAAGTGAATGCAACTTGAAAACAACATCTTTAATCCCTAACCAAATACCGGGCGAGGGTCTGACGCATTAGCCGCGTCAGTCATCACTCATCAGCAGAATGAATCATTACTTGAAGAGTACGCCAGTGGCTCGTGTCAAAGAGTCGCTCAAAGGTCCTCGTACCGCGCCCCCCCGCGTTCTACTTCCCCCGCGCATGCCCGTAAGGAAGGGCTGATTGGAGGGCCTCTCTAAAACCTCGGTCACCCGCTCATTCGCTTGTATTCAAGAATCAAATCTGGATTACAGGGCGCGAAAGTCGACACCATCAGTAATGAAAGCGTACGATTGAAACGTCTTATCTAGTTGATGGTAATTTCGTTGATTGTTACAAGATAAGGTGGACTAATGATAAGGTTTTTAAGGGTTTTCACCCCGGTAATTCAAATAACCGATATAAAAAAGAGGATATCAATTCGTTTGTATTGTTTTTTGGTATATTTGTTATGCGATTAGTCCGTAAACTCTGAATGGATTTTAATGATTCTCTTTCCGTTTGAGAGGTTATACTTCAGAGGTCAAGTGAATCACGACGATTGGTTCGGCGTCATCTAATACAAATAAATAAAATTGGAGTGTCTGTATGTAATATTAAAATAACCGCTTTTTACCAAATGCATATATATGTTTATAAGGTACATATGCAAAAATAATATTTTTTTAGAATTTTCGTCTGTCTGTCTGTCTGTTTGTACCCGCTAATCTCTGAAATGGCCTTCAGGACATTCACTGGCATATGGCATAGCTGACGTAATAAGGAACGCTAAGGCTACTTTTATTTTAGAATTTTATTATAGAAACGTGTTAAATAAAATAATAAAATAAAACGCAAATGAAGTTGCGGGTACAGCTAGTTTTACTGCAATTAGATTTCTTCATCAACTTATAATTGTCAGTAATATATTTAGGAACCATATTATATTAAAAAATAGATGTTGTAGGTGTGTTGCTGTCTGTGGTCGGACTGATAGATCGTATGAGCAAGTTTACCGGCTATATGTAATTACAATTGTAATGTTAACAAAACCAATATGTTATTCTAATTTAAGTATATTTTCTGAGTCCTCTGACGGTGGAGAAAATCATCGTCAGGAAACCTGGGATTTGTGCTCGAAATAGCGACGGACTTATAAATTTATACTTTCTAATTTAATAAATGAACTTCCAAAGCAAGTTATAAACACGTTGAGACAAAGTAACATTAAATATAAGTTACATTTTTTTTTTGCTTAACGAAACATAAATCTATCTTACTTTTAGAAAAAAAAAAACTTAGTAAAAAACCTGGAGCATGCTGTATACGCAACGCGAGTCCGAACACATTTTACAAATAGGTGTCCATTCCATTCACTTCTATAAACAATCACAAACCCTGTATTTGGAAGTGCGCTTGTTTCTTCTTAATATTTAAGTTATTAGTTAAGTCTGTTATCAGTTTAGTTTAGACTGTTTTTTTTTACCTTTTCAATTTTTCTTTCTTTTTTATTATTAAATTACTTTTATATAAAAATGTTAGTAAGTAGATAAACTTGGATAAGTTTACAGACAATTCTTTTCTAAATTATTGTAACGTGAAAAAAAAGAAAATTGCGAAAGTAGTGAAATAATCTGTCACATAATGGGACCTAATATATTCAGCTAACCGTGGGTGCATGTGAACCTCTGCCTACCCTTTCGGAATATGGGCGAGATGATATTTTTTATATTAATGTATAATGAAATTATGAAGTTAACAATGACAGACCTTAATTGCATTTCGGGGGTTATTCAAGTAGATACTAAGATGTATAGAAATGATGAGTCATAGATATCGATTATGAAGATACGTTTGTTAAAATACTGAAAGAATTACAGTTGTAGTTTTTCAGTTTTATTTTTCACATCATGGCTAACATTGTTAGGTAACAGTATGTATGTTGTAGGTAGAGGCAGTACTCTTTGGATTTGGGGGTCACGATACATTTCTTTTTGGGGTTCCGTACCCAAGGGATTAAATTGGAACCTTATTAATAAGACTCCGCTGTTCGTGACTCTTTCACAAATGATGTATTTCTGTTACCGCTATAACAACAGATATTAAAATATAGAATAAATTAAGTATTTGAAGGAGCATACATACGACGCCCAACCCGGTCAATAGATGTCGCTATCTGTATATAGATCGCGGTAAAGACGACGTGTAGTCGCTCAATATATTCTCATGATATCTACTTATGTAATGACTTTAAAATAAACAACTAAAATGAAGTAAAATGTGTTAAATGTGTTGAAGGATTCAGTACCTAAAAGGTAAAAATTGAACGCTATTACTAAAATTCTGTTATCCATCTGTCTGTTTGTGTTCGGACAGAAAGTTGAAATATTCACATACAATGTATTTCTATTGCCACTATAAAAACAAATACCAAAAACATAATAAACAATATATATAAAGGTTTCCGTATAACTAATATGATTTTTTTGTTATTTTTGTACATGATACGGAACGCATCATGCGCGAGTCCGACTTGCACTTGTCCTGGTTTTTTTTTAATTTTTTTTTTGTGAAATTTGCGATTTCCGTATTTTTTTAGTGCTAGAAATTCAATCTAACACTACCTACGTTGACCAATATATAAAGTTAGTTGTATTAGATAGCAGTTAACTTTTAAGTTATTAAAGTTAATTAAGTATAATTAAACTCCATACCACTTAAATTTTCGGCGATATTCCCAGAGCAACGTATCTATATTCGTATTTCAAGATAGTAAACCATGTAACTTATTATAAGAGAGGTGTGCCTTGGGAAATGAATGTCGAATAGGTAGACTCGTTGTCATTCATATTAGACTGCTTTAATTTGTAATGATATTCGCGATTCAGGTGTATGTAACGCTGGTGAAAAATATTTTGGTAACAATGGTGGGAAATTTGGTAACACTGGTGGAAAAATTGTGAATGCTGGTGGTCATTTGTTTATTAAAAAAATATCACGCCCATTATCGTACTTACGATAATGGGCGTGATATTTTTTTTTTTGTATTGGGCGTGGTATTTTTTATGTAGAGATATGTCTATGTATATTTATATAGTACAATTTATTTTTTAATGTATATATTACGTCTGTGTCTCCAGATGTGACAAGCATACAATCTTGCTATTAAAAAAACCGTCTGTATATAATGCAATGGTAACTATAGTATAGATGTTACAGGTAACTATAGTATAGATACAAATAACCGAAGATATGTTGACCGCCTCGATGGCCGAGTGGCTAGCGTACACGCCTTACCGCATCGACTAACCGCGAGGCTTGGGTGCGATTCCCGACAGGGACAGGCATTTGTGTGATGAACATAAATGTTTGTATTTCCGGGTCTGAGTGTTCTTGTAATTA
>DVZL01008177.1:0-10383 GCA_018236625.1 Lasaia peninsularis | reverse complement strand
CCCCCGCAGCGCCGCCAGCGCGTGCGGCGCCGGCGCGCGCTCCGCCTCGCCCGCGGGCAGCGCCGGCAGCGGGTCGCCGAGCAGCGCGCGCACGCACGCCGCCGCGCAGTCGCACACCGACGTCAGCTCGTACCCGCCCTCCAGCGACAGCACCACCTGCGCGCACCGAATCAAATCTCACTGCGGCGTTCTGAGCTTAAGTTTTTTATGCGAGTTCGACCGCGTTCGTCGTCAGATTGTAATGATATATCAGAAAACCTATTTATTGTCGAATAGTAAACTCACCTTTCCACCGGCGAGCCTCATGAGGTCCCTGGTCATGTGCGCGAAGCAGGCGGGCGAAACGCGGTAGCCGCCCATGGGCGCGGGGTGGCCGCCGGCGGCGTCGAAGCCGCACGACACCAGCACCAGCTCAGGGTCGTAACTCTCGGCCACGGGCATCACCAGCGACCGGAAGGCGGCCAGGTACTCGGCGTCGGCCAGGGCGGGCGCGCCGGGCCAGGCCACGTTGACGGTGAAGCCCAGCCCCGCGCCGGCGCCGGTCTCGCCGACGGCGCCGGTGCCGGGGAAGAAGTTGCCGTCGTCGTGCCGGTGCAGCGAGATGTACAACACGTGCGGGTCCTCGTAGAACATCTGCTGCGTACCGTTGCCGTGGTGCACGTCCTGCACATCCAGAAATACTTATACAGAGTTGAAAATAAAATTATTAAAATAAATTTTACCATATTTCCACTATATTGTTCAGACATACAAAATATATTTTATATATTCGTTTCTTTTTATTAAATAAAAGACTATATCACCTATGGGCTTGTAATATACAACGATATTAAATTTAAAAATCATTACTTGCTCAAGATTTTAAATTAGAAAAACTAAGACTGTGTCATTTCTAAATAGGCGTAGAGCAATAATTTACTGTAATGGCAATATTTAATACGGTGAACAATATAAACAAGAGTAGTGTGGATGATTCTTGGTTTCATCTAGTTGGACCTTCGAGCCAAATTACAGGAATCATTTACCGTAATTATAATTATAAGTATGCTCACCCAGTCGACAATAAGTATCCTCTGCAGGCCGAGCCGGGTGTGTAGGATCCGTGCGGCGATAGCCACGTTATTGAAGAAACAGAAGCCCATAGCCTGGTTTGGCTCCGCGTGATGGCCCGGCGGCCGCACCACCGCGAAACTGTAAGATACATTACGCTCATAAAAGTATTTTTATGCAGTATATTCCCGACTCACGAGATACGTGCCTACGAGTTGATCACAAGTACGAATTTTTCAACGGGTAAGTCGTATAAAATGTATACGACGATGATATCAGATGCGAGAGTATTTATACTGACCCGTTGGCGAGGTCGCCCCGGGCGGTGCGGAGCGCGAGGTCCAGCACGGCGCCGGCGGCGAGGCGGGCGGCGGGCGGCGTGTGCTCGCTCCAGGCGGTGTCGGCGTCCACTCCGAGCCCCCCACATGCGAGTCGCGCGAGACGGGCGGGTGCACGCCCCGCCCAGGCGGCGACGTGCGCGGGCGAGTGCACGGCGGCCAACTCCTCGACGGTGGCTTTGCGGGGACGCGTGCGCTCCGCCCGGGCGGCCAAACCCGTCTCGCATAGCCGCGCCCATACCGACTGCAGCCGCCCGCCGTGCTCCGGATGCGTGGGCGCCCGCGCGCCGCACTCGCATCTGCCAGACATAAGTACACTTATCAATTGTTGCGTTAAGTGGGATTTATACGAGTGACTAAAGCCGCACGATTTTCACCGCGCGGCAAAAATTGACCGTTTAAATGCAATTCGACTAAGTCGCAAATGACTGAAGCCGCAAGCCCCAAAGTTGGGTAGCATCCTACTTTGGCCGCGCGGCCGTATTCGGCTGGTGACCAAAATCGATCGCATGATCGACCAGTTGCAGGCGATTGCCCATCGCATCAAGTTGACGAACATCAACAAATCCATCCACGTACACAAAATTTACGTTTTATTTTTTCCTTTTGTTTCGTCATCTCTATTTGTTCTTCAAGCAATTTTGACTTATTGGATAACTATTTCAATTCCGGCACTCATACCTATTCTTCTTAACATTTTGGAAGAAAATGACCGAACCCCGTGCAATTTTATTCACCTGTGTAAATGAGCTAGCGATACGGTTTAGTGAGGCGATTTGTGATGCGACTAACCGCACGACGAAAATCGACCCTTGTGAACACCCTATTAGACACTAAATTAAATCGATTTGTGTACATCTTAAATGAGTATGTTAATACTTCTCATAATTTGTTTGCTCATGGCCATTGTGATGCGTGCAATTGAGCCAGTACAGTTTTAGGAAGTGATACGAAAAAAGAATACTGAGATAGGACCAAAATGAAAAAAGTATACCAGTACATTTGAAAATAAGAGAAATGTACCCGTGTTTGAGCATGAGGGGATCGTATGCGAGTCCGGTGGGCGGCGTGGGGGGCGGGCGCAGCGGCACGAGTGGGGAGGACAGCGCGCGGGCGAGCGGCGCCGCCCCCTCGGCCGCGCCCCCTCCCGCGCCCGCGCCTCGCCGCGCCGTTAGATCTATCACCTCCCCCTCCTCTTCCCGCAGCGCCGCCGCCGCAGCGTCGTGAGCGCGCGTCAGAACCTGTACATAACACATAATCTTTTATTGTACACTCTTATTCAACATAGGGTTATTTTTGTTATTAATAAAAAGTTTCGAAACACTCCTAACAACAAGTTTTTTCTGCCTAAGTCAGGTTTTATTAAATTGGATTTAATAAAGAGACATTTAATGAAAAATAACTTTTAGTGTGACTTTATTTCAGACCCTCCTATAGATATTTTATTAGATATTGATTGCTTCTCCCACAAAAAATATATGTTTTTTTTAATTTCAAATTTCTTCTCACATATTTACAATGGCTGAATTGTTTAATTTGTTTTTACTCTATTTACACATTTAAAAATATATTATAAAGGCATCGGTGTACTTGATACTTTGTAAGTATAAATGTTTAGTTATAGGCTTTGTAATTAAAAATCTCGGTGATCTAGTGGTACGCACTTCGGACTTGCATTTCGGAAGTCCAGGTTTGAACTTTACCATGTACCGATGAGTTTCTCTTACTTAAATACATTTTCTGATAGCTCTTACGGTAAATGAAAACATCGTGAGGAAACTCGGGATTTGTACCCGTTACGGACTGGCCACTTATCATATCATAGGACCTAATGTCGTACGATAATCGCGGGTGCATGTGTAACTATGCTTACCCTTTCCAAGATATGGGCGTGACGATATTATAAACAGTATGAGCTATTTACACATAATTTAGATCGAGCTCGTTTAAACACCATTTGTAATCCCAATCTTTCCGTGTTAAAATTAATAACTACATTATTTCAGTAAGTTTGACAATATGTATGCGAATTTGTGCAAACTGAGTCACTGTTACAGATATTAGTATTAATATGAAAAATAAAATGTTCAAAAACCGTTAAAATTATTTCATCGAGACTGACCGTTTTCCGTATCTGGTCGCGGAGGTAGTGGTGCGCGATGGGCGGGGCCAGCGCGGGGTCCCCGAGCGGCAGCGGCGCGGAGTGCGTGCGGCCCAGCGGCCGCGTTAGCCGCGCCAGCCCACGCGCCTCCCCCGCCACCTCCGCGCCCTCCGCCGCCGCCGCCTCCGACACCGGCGGCAGCCCGCCGCCCACCACCACCTGCGAAACACCATCCATGTATCGACTCGAAGAATCACAGGCTATATTTTCAATAGATTTCAAAATAAAATAATTAATAAAAATTTTTATTTATATCCACAAAAACTAATAATAATAATAATATAAGCCTTTATTCAGAGACAGTATTTAGGTACAAAAGTTAAAAACTTAATCTAAGACTGATGAGTCTGTGACATCGACAAGCTGGTCTGTTTGCCCAAGTTTCACAAAGACCTCCTCCATTTTTTTCCACTCTATTCTGTTACGCGCTATCCTTGTCCATGTTTTTCCTGCGACAAGTTTTATTTCGTCTTCCCACCTTCAAAACTGTCTACCTCGTTTTCTTTTCCTATTTCTTGGATACCAATTCACAATCGTTTTATTCCATTTTTCATTCCCTCTCATTGTATGACCTATCCATTTCCATTAAAGTTTTCTAATTCTTGTAGTGACGTGCTCAATTCTTGTGCGCTTTCTAATGATCTCTTTTCTTACCCTGTCAAACAATCTTAAGTTGAGCATGCTCCTCTCCATAGATGTCTGACAGGTTTCAAGTCTTTTGGTTAGTTCTTTGGTTAGCGCCCAAGTTTGGCAAGCGTAAGTTAGGACTGGAAGTATACATGTGTTATATAATTTCGTTTTGACAGACAACTTAGCTTCTTTGTTCTTCATAACTTCCTTAAGCCCCCAGTAACATTTCCATGCTTTTCCTATTCTGGTTTCTATTTCTTTTGCCATTATGTCTGTCATAGAAATTTGTTGGCCCGGGTAAGTGTACTCTTTTACATATTCGATTGATTTGCCATCTATGACAATTCTCTCTTCTGATGCGTTTGTCATTGCTTTGGTTTTGGAGAGGTTCATTGTTAAACCTACTCTTTGACTTTCTCTTTCTAGATCTATGAGCATTCTTTGAAGAATATCTTTTTGTAGTGGCAAATAATATGATATCATCAGCGAATCGCAAGTGTGTTAATTTTTCTCCGTTGATGCTTAGTCCATACAGGTTCCACTTTAGTTTGCGGAAGACTTCTTTTAATACGGATGTAAACAGTTTAGGCGATATCGGATCTCCTTGACGTACACCTCTGTTTATTTTAATTTCTACCCCTTCTTTTTCTAGTTTGATCCTAGCTGTGCTACTTGTGTATATATTTTTTAATATTCTTATGTATTTGTGTTCAACCCCTTGTTTTTAAGACAATTCCAAATATTTTCATGCTCTATGGAGTCAAATGCCTTATTATAGTCAATGAAGCAGCAGTAGAATGGTACATTAAATTCTTTGTTTTTTTTCAAAGATTTGTCGTACTGTCAAGATGTGATCTAGCGTTGAGTAGCCTGCTCTGAAACCAGCCTGCTCTCTGGGTTGTTTTTCATTCAGGTTCCTACTTATTCGTAGCAGAATAATCTTCGCAAACACTTTATAGATAACGGACATAAGGCTTATCGGTCTGTAATTGTTTATGTCGCCTCTGTCAACTTTTTTGTATAATAAGGTGATGGTTGATGTTGTCCATTGTGTTGGTATTCTTTTGATGTATAGTATATCATTGAAGATGTTCATCAAAAGTGTTGCAATATCATCCTTGCACTCCAAAATGACTTCGATGTTAATTCCATCGGCACCAGGAGCTTTGTCTTTATTTTGTGATTCGATTGCCTTACATACTTCTTCCACTAGTATAGGTGGTACGCTATCACTGTTATTTAGTTCTGTACTGTCTATTTGATTTTTACTAGAATAAAGATTTTTATAGAAGTTAGTAGCTATTGACAGTATGTCAGATCTTTTTGTTTTTGTTATATTAGATTGGTCTTTCATTGTGGGTATCCAGTTTGTTTTATCTGATACGAGTTTAAGGGCCTTTTTTATATCTCCAGTTTTGATAATATGTTTTTCTAAAGTTTCAAGTCTAAACCGTTCTATATCTCTTCTCATTTGGTGTTTTATTTCTTTACTTATTTTCCCTATTTAATTCCTTATTACTTTTGTTTTGTTTACTATGCTAATTAGTTTCTGTTTGTTTTCTTGAATTTCTGATGATGCTGTTAGTATTTCATGTAATTTGTTGTATTTTTCCTGAGTTTCTAGATGTTGTAGTGATGATTGGGTTAAAGTCTTTAAATTCTTTCTCATAATGTCAATTCTTGCCGTATTGCTTGATGTTGATGGTTTGATTTTGAACGGTCTCTTATGTTTTAAGCTAGATGTTGTGTTCATACGTGCTCTAAGCATTATGTGGTTGCTATTGAAGTTTAGATTTGTAATGGTACCACAATCATCGAACGACTTGGGTTTATTCGTTAAAATAAAATCTATTTCATTTCTGTACCGACCGTCTGGTGATATCCATGTCCATCTTCTAGTAGTTCTTTTTTTGAAAATACTATTCATTATTGTCATATTGTTTTCGAAAACCATTTCTATTAGTTTTTGTCCGTTTCTTGTTCACAAAAACTACTTTATAACAAATGATGTCTTAAGAAATAAGCAAATTTATGAAGACCCGTTTCTTTACTTATTTTACAAAAATACATTTTTGGTGATTGCATGTAATGGTTTTGTTTTCCTACATTATATATTAAGTGATATAGAAGCTAATTATTTGCAGTCTTTAAAATACCACATTTTGTTTTAATGGAAACAAAGAATGTATAATTACTGACCGGTGGCTGTGGCTGTGGTTGCCGAGGCGGCGCGTGTGGTCGGCCGAGTGAGATGTTGGGAAGTGACGGCGAAGAGAATAACAGCTCGGCGGCGCGCGCCCCTCCCTCCTCTTCCTCGCGGATAGGCGCCGCGGTCGTCGCGCCCGGGGGCGACCCGCGTGGAGAACCACCCTCCATGTCTGCAAAACCAACATTTACACACATCCACAATACATTTACATATTTCAGTCATAGTATACATTATCTAAGGTTTCTATTATAAAATTTTATTAAATTTAATATTTTAAATTGATCTAATAAACTAATGATTCATTACCAGTGTCGGATTTAAACATTTGTCGTCATTTTAAATTTTGACAACTGATATTTGCGATTCCAAATTCACAATTACATACTATAAAACATTTTTTATATGTATTGAGATTTTGTAATTTATGCATGATTTATCATCTTTCTTTTCTTTTCGGAAAGAAGATGATAAAGCAAGATGATTTGTGTGATAATAATCGCAGTGTCAGTTAATAGGTTATTTTAAAATCCACGACTCACCAAGCAATTATGTTGTATAAAATCTTGCACAAATTACAGTGAGACAAAAAAATTTAGGTCAGGCTTTAAATCTGCCACACCCCTTAAATCTGCCGCCCTAGGCTTCGGCCTACTCGACCCACTGGTAAAGCGGGTTATACAGCGGTTTATACTTTTGTAATAGCAGTAATATTAAACTAAATAAACTAGGCAAGTATATTGTAATTATATATTTAGTAGCATTATAATAATATAATCTATATAAGTGTTTAACTTACTGCGTAATTTGACCCTGGTCTTCAGGGGTCGGCGGGCGAGCGGGGAAGCCCGTCGCTCGAACACGCGCGCTTTGAGCCGCACCTTCAGCATGTTCGGCTCGGACGCTGTTAGCGCACGCCATGCGGTTAGACTATTACTACCTCACAACACACACTTCCAAACCAATGGGACAATGCCCTAATACATATTTGTATACTAGCAGGGATCAGTTTTAGGGAGGTGAAATTGCATATCAAGTATATCTTTTCATATAGGTATTTCTTGTAGAAATAAGGTCGTCTTTTATATAAGTTTGAATATCTCCTTGTGTTTGAAAGTTTTTTTTAGCAAAAATGAAATAATTTTTGCTTATTTAAATTTATAATATTTTTCTGGATAGCCTGCAGTTTTCGGCCAGTGCCATGTACGATTTTCAAACCTTCTACAATAGATGGACAACAAATGTTTTATTTATTATAAAGCGTAAAATCGTATCAATCTAGAATAGGGTGTAGGGTCTGTAACATCTTAAAACAGTATAATTTTAGTAGTTCTGTCTATGTCAAATTGCAACTTTATCGCTGGCAATAAAGTCGTTTTTTTGAGTAAACCCTTTACCCTATATTATAATCCTTCATCATAGTGAGGTTCTTTTGGCAAAAAAAAATCTTACTGTAACTTCTATTGACAGTGTAATAGAAAAATTCACAAATCAGAGTAACAGGGAGTCCCATTAAATTGGAAGTTTTATCACATGGATGTTATTAATATACAAAACTCATTACGTATCATAGCTTCCATCTAAGATATAGCTTACAATTAAGTGTGTTGGTACGACCACGTGCTAAAATGACTTACACAAAAACGTTACTATATTAAACGTCTATTTCACCTACACCCAAATATTTTCATGTTTTTAAAATATTTGCAATCAAAAATTTACAAGCCTACACATTCTTAGATAAATACTCCTACAACAATCTCATTTCCATTAAAATAGCCACAGACTTCTTTAGAAAACAATGAATTGTAGCTAAATTACAATCTGCATCAATGACCTCCTTCAACCTTTTGTCTATACAAATTGCAAATTGAGTAAACTTTTCTTTAAGTGTCACAACAAAACAGCTAAAATATAATAAATGATTATAATTCTTATATAAATAATCGTTTTCCTTTCTATTGGAACTGAGAAAACTTTCTATTGAGATGGGGTCGTTTGATGCTAAGCTATTAACTATAAAAAATCACCATGCTACTTAGTTATCATACTAAAAATAAAAATATAGTGAGAGATGGTGAAACAGATTATAAAACTAATCAACAAACTTTACAGAAATCAACACAGGTTTTGTTTGAGTGCAATAAAAAAATAATATCAACCATAAAAACATAAAAATGTGCAAAGCAACAACAATGTTAAAACACCAGTAAATGAAAACATACCAGTTTTTCTGAGAGGGTAGTCCGAGGGGGAAGGTTGTGGGGGGGCGGCGTTTAACGTGAGAGGTAGCCTGTAGGGATGGGCTGTGGCCGTCGCTGTTGATGTTATCGACTCTCCCGATGAAGATTTCACTATGCCCCTGCAAATATTATTATGGTTTTTGATAAGCAGATTTAATGAATTTTATTTCACATTAATTAAGTAAAAACAAGCAACTTGTACTCGTATGCTTCTAATATGGTACATGCAATAAAAAACCAATAATAATACTGAAAACAACTATATTAAAAATATAAACATTTATGTTCAATACGCAAAAATACGCAATTCTCTTTTAGGAGTCGCTTCCAAGCCTCGTCTGAGATTGGAGACTTTAGTGAGGTCAAAAAATAGTTAAGTGAGGTGAGAGCTTATTCTTAATAAATGCAATAAGTAGTATAAGGTACTTGGGTGAGCCACACGAACCAGACAGACAGTATAAACTTGTAGAAGACATAGATGACTGTCCTGTGATTTTTGTGCATCCTCAACCAAGTTTTGGCATATGCGTGAATTTTGACAAAAATAAAAAACTAATATTATACATTTGGTTTAAATCTTTAATAATATGATTTTAATTTGGATTTGATAAATAAAATATGATTATAGTGTCACAAAAAATTTGGAGTGAATTTTTTTTGGAATATCTTTAAAGTTCATTTACAATTTTACAAATCCGTACATATAATATGATAGATGATTCAAATTCTTACCAATTTCTATAAGGTGATCCAGGTACTGTTCCATTTGCATTAGCTGCTGCTTGTTTCTTCTTTAGAAACTCCTGTAACATTAAATGAAAAAATCTGTTAAACTGCTGTGTTATCGCTTCTGTGGTGTAACGGTACTGCTGTCGCCTGTAAGACGGTTCTATTCCCAGGTAGGGCAAGTTGTCCTAAATGTTTTTCAGATTATTCTGAGTAAGCATTTCATTGCCCGGGATTGGAATGTGCCAAGAGTGGGGATAGGCTTGCCACCTATCACACCATGGGCCCTAGTACTTCAGCTAACCGTGGGTGTTCTAGTATATCTACTGGACTTACCAGTCGTAGATATACTAGCACACCTCTATCAGTCTCTGTATAGGTAATGGGAATGAAGGTCCTTTTTTGCTATCTTTCATAACAGGAAGACACAATAATAGAGCTTATAAAGGTATTAAAAATGTAACACTATCAGAATGTCACTTATCATGATCTAATAATAGATTTAGGAATTTACCAACCATATGTTTACTTTGCTCCAAGCCGAAACATCATGGCTGGCACAAAAGTAGTGCCGGCAGAAATAAATATATAAAATAGATACAAATCCAGAAGAATCGTTTTTTCGATTCATAGCCGAGGGCAAAAACGGGACCCTATTCTTAAGGCTTTGCTGTTCGTCTGTCTGTCTGTCACCAAGACGTATCTCATGAGTTGTGACAGTAGAAATTTTCACAGATGTATTTCTACTGTCGCTGTAAAAAGAAATATTAAATAAATATTTCACGGAAGTCCCAGAAAAGAGACGTGATTTTTTGCCATTTTTATATATAATAATACAAAACTGTGGTTTATGGTATGTAACTCTAAGTATAAGAAACAATTGTGGCCACTTGTCAGCTTTACGAGCAACCAATGCTGGCACTGACACGATTTTAAAATTGAGATAGCGCTATACAAAAGAATGAAAAAGGAAATCCTGGTTGTCAAATCAGTGTCACTTGTCAAAATTCAATTGCGTGTGCTCGTGGT
>DVZL01008176.1:0-10383 GCA_018236625.1 Lasaia peninsularis | reverse complement strand
ATCTTCTTATCCAGATATAACAAAGCCAGTATGTTACAAGGATACGCCAAAACATAGTGTGATGCACCACATAGAGAATAGATGAATAAGTGAAATTATTTATTTGCCGAATATGTTGTTGTAAGTTGTATGTGTTAAAAGTTATTATAAAACGAAAGTTTTTAATTACAACAACATTTCGTACCACAATGTAGTGTGCAAATATTTAAAAAATATCATTTATATTTATTTACTTATTAAACTATATATTATATAATATTTATCTTATTATTTATAAACATTATTTTACCCCTATCACCATGGAAACTACCACCATTTCCAAACCTAGCCAATCAGGAGAAGAAACGGCAAAACAAAGTCCCTGGCAACCAGATTAAAGTCTCACTACTTTGTACTATCACGAAGAGATTAATAAACGTGGAGGAAGATAGGCAAGTGGGCAGGGATCGTGACAATTGTCTCTCGGTGCTCTTTGCCTAGCCTGCAAGGGACCTGGCGTGAAGATAAGTATGTATGTATATGTGTGTAAAACTAATGCGTGAAAAGATTGATGCATCATAGCATAACTCTATGAGCATACATTATCAGTATTTAGACATCTGTGTAGTGTGTTAAGTAGAATATAATACAAATGTAAGTACATACATATATTATATTTCAATAACATGTCATTGCCTATCATATTTACGTAAAAGGTATCTGTGTAATTTTGAGATTATACTCCTAACAATGACCGTTCCGCATGTTAAACATCTATCTCATTCTAATATGACTAGCTATCTCACTCTCATAAGGCCGGTGTGTGGTCAGTTTAGAAAGAATTAGTAATACAACATATTCGGGATAAGTCGTTATTAGAAGTGTAAACCAAATAGTACCTTTAGCTTCATGATGTTATCCTTGTCTTTGAGATACTGAATAATGGAATACCAGCTGCATTTCACAGTTGCCAGTGAAAGTCCCGTCAAAATCGGTCAAGCCGTTTCAGAGATTAGCGGGTTCAAACAGACAGACAAACACTCTAATAGATATTATTCTGGTCCTAGCTGTGCCCGCGAGTTCGTCCGCGTTTTTATTTAATTATTCTATTTTATACATTTCTTTAAAACCAAATTTTAAAATAAAAGTAACCTAAACCGTTCCTTATTACATCAGCTGTCTGTCAGTGAAAGTCCCGTCAAAATCGGTCTAGCCGTTTCAGAGATAAGCAGGTGCAAACAGTCAGACAGATGGACAAAAAATCTAAAAAATAGTATTTTGGCATATGTATCTTGTAAACATACATATACATTTAGTAAAAAGAGGTTATTTCAATATTACATACAAACACTCCAATTTTATTTATTTGTGTAGATTTCTTGATGAATAATTAAAACTCGTAGAACTGTCATCGACATGCTACAACTTTTAACAGCTACGTATTGCAGCTACGCCGAGGTTACGAACATAAAAAAGCCTAGAAGTTTTACCTCAATACATTTTGTGTATTAAAATTTTCAAATTAAAATTTTAATATTTAAGAGACAGTGTATTTTTAAAATTAAACATCAAAACCTAGTTAGTAGTTTGATAAGTTATATAAAACTATTATAATAAAAGTTGATCAACAAAAATGTAGCATTTTCAAATTAAGATGCCGACGAGGGCTAGAATTCATTTTAATTATTAAATATTTAAATATACTTTATAATAAGTTGAAGGTGCTAGTGGGGTTTGGGATATAACCGTACTAATACTTTCATTGTATTATGTCAAATAATACGAAAAACATGATTAAAAGTTTTGAAATTATCGTTAACTAGCTGTTCTCGCGGTTCGTTTGTGTTTTTATTAAGTTAAATTATTTTATACATTTCTAAAATAAAATTTTAAAATAAAAGTAGCTTAAGCCGTTCCTTGATACATTGCTGTCTGTCAAGCGAAAGTCCCGTCAAAATCGGTCCAGCTGTTTCAGAGATTACTGCCTACCAGTATTTTGGAGGATAAATCAAATTACATTTATTAGTGGCGCCCCCTTCGAATTGTTCAATGAGATACACGTGGCCGCTACCTACAGGTGTCTTGTACAGGTGTAACTTACATAATGAAATGTGACGTGTGTATGTGTGTGACACGTGCTCTCCATTCTGTCCAGCTAACTTCATCGCGTTTTTTTATTGTAGTTTTATATGGGTAAGTGTTGCTCTTATATGCATTTTTTGATTGTTATTTTATAACAGGCAACGTTATTTATTTATATCATAAGTTTTATCCTTAATATTGGTGTAAAAAGAATATAGGTCGGCTATTTGAAAAAGGGGAATAATAAAATGAGCGAATTAAATAAAACTTAGCGACTAATGATGACATACTGTTTTAATAACTTGAGCGGTATGAATTAGAGTAAGCGAAAAATTAACAAAACTAACGACAAATATTGATTGATAAAAAAAACCAAAACGTTCCTACAAAAAGTGGGCTGCGATTAATCCATGTTGGATATTAATATTCTATCCGAGCAGCTATATTACTAAGTGTGCGACTAGAAATACAGAGCGGGCAACTCCAATACTATATACGGATTCGCTTTTTCTATTTAAGGTTTTACATACCGAACTACTGAAAAAATTCATTTTAAGCAGAGTTTCGTGAACTGCATTATTATTGGTTATTGGTTATTGAAATTCTATTCGAGGTTTTTTGTTTTTCATTTTGATATGTTTTTTAATGAAAACTACAGATTGTTAAATGCGCGCAAATTTGACGGCGGCGGAGAGACGAATTGATGCAGTCAGAATATTATATATACAGACCAATAGCATTACGTGTTTACGATTGCACTCCACTCTGGCTCACACGCAGCATTGTGCGTTTGTTTATGTTTTTAATTCCAAAAATTAAAAAAGAAATATTTAAAGGGCTCAATATTAATAACGGTAACAGGGAAAAGCTTAAAATTTTCACAGAACCTTTATTTGTGTATTACTTTTCAAAATAAATAATTAAATAATAATAAAGTAAATATTAAAAGGGGGCTCCCATACAACAAACGTAATTTTTAAGAAATGGTGCGAAACCCTTCGTGTGCTAGTCCGACTCGCACTTAGCCGGTTTTTTAGTTGACTGAAGCGTCTAATCAAATTTTTTGTTCATTTGATTTAAGTAAATGCATATTCCTTTATTTTTGCGGAATACATTGTTTCATTTAATAACCTACCCTGTAATTCTAATAATTAAATTTCTTGGCTTGTTTCTTAAAATATTTGTTTTATAAGGTTTATAATTTAAAAAATAGATGTGAGCTCTGCTCACTAAAGTATTTTTCAAAGTGCTTTTTGTATTAGTAACACTTCATTTAAGATAAAATGCCGCTCAGTATAAAAAAAATATTTGCCAAATACTGAAAAAAATTCAGGACGTCACGTTGGCTCTCAAACAACTATTAGGTCGCTCAAATGTTATGCAGCTGCACATTTTGTATTTTAAGTAACTCAAATTAATGTTTGTAAGTCGCTGTTCTGTTGATTTCTCGTCACCCGCAGTCAGTCTCTCACTTAATAATGAACTATAAAAACTGTAAGCTAAATTAAGTATTTTTGACACTTAAGTCTTTAATTTACAATCGCTCGTTTAAATACTACCCATTAAAATATATTCATACACAATTGCAATTACGTCTTGTTTGTGTAATATGCAATAGTTAAACCCGAAAATATTACATGGTCGGTATTCCAGAATGAGTTTGGAGGTTTGGTAATCAGCTTTTGAGTTGATATTGTATTTTAAAACGTCAGTCAATAATGACAGTCAGTTGTAATGAACACTCAATTTTAGTTTCAGAACGACTTTCAAGTTACAATATGTTTTTGAATAATGTTTTTTTAATCGAGTTTTCTACTAAACGACAAATAATTATTTGCCCTTGAGCAGCCAAATAATAAAAGTCTCGGATCACATTATATTGTTTGAGGAAGTTAAAAATGTATAATCATATACATTTTTACCACCCGGGAATATAAGCCGTTTACTCGACAAAACGACTGATCAAAGATCAATTTATGTAAACTGAAATTCGTTCTGAAATTCATGACCGATTTTCAAAAAAAAAATGTAAAAACCGGTTTTTAAAAAGTTTTCATTCGAAATTCAATCTGAGTGACGTTCAAAAATACGGGTCTGACGTTCTGCAATATGATTGGATGGGAGATTTACACGCATGAAAGTAGAATATAAAAAATAATATATTATATTTTATAACAACATAAAATTTGAAATTGTAACACAACAGAAAGTTACACATAAATAATTCGTCGCGTAAGAAATTTTCAACATAGCAAACACCAACTGTACATTTTACCGTTTTATCATTAAACTTGTAGTAAGACAGCACAAAAAAATTAAAAAAAAAATTAAAGTACGAGATTACGAAAGATTAAATTATTCAAGTAATAAATAAATAATAATATATAAATTATTTTATATTAAAAGAGACGATGATTTTATTTTAAAAGGCGCTTAAAACTCAGTCTTATATCCTTCCATATTAGCCAATTATGTTTTTTTTATTTATTTTTTTGACAATTTAAAGATCATATTTTTTGACATAATTAAAATATTCTTCGAAGACTTCGAGCCCCCCGCATCAACCCAACAAATCTTTTTACAAGTTTATTAATAAAACTGTAACATTATATAAGAAGTTGGAAACAATATATAAAATTCACTATAGAAAATAAATTTAGGATCACACATTTGGCCGAATTATAAAATATAAAACAAATATAAACAATGACGACATTAAATATAAGATATTCGGAGCAAAATAAAAAATGTATTTATCTTACAAACTAAATGATATTTACAAGAATTACACATACAGTCCTACAAAGTACATAATAATTAAAATATCAATGGTTACCTTTTTTGGTATAACTTTATAAGATTATTCTATGGCAAGAAATATTGGTGAATAATATATGACACTACTTTATTATATATTAAACCTGTTGAACAATGTATAGGGTGTCTTATCGATTTTTTTTATTTTCAATAAATACATATATTTAAAAGTAGATATGAGTCTTTACTTTGTTTAAGCGGCTTTCATGGTGAAAATAATATCCCTTGTCATGTGTAATGTGGAAATTATACAAACTCCAAAGTAAACAAATTACATTTTTTAAATGTTATTCAACGATAGGAATACATAGAAAAACATAGACACCAGATTAAATGTATGCACAAATACCTGTCCCAGTCGGAAATCAAACCCGAGCCTCAAGTGGTCTGTATAACCAGTGAACATTTAAGTTTTAAAATCAAGCAAGTATCTAAGATAGTCGCTAGAAACCATATACTATAATTAAGAAATAAAGGAAAAATAAATTTTGACAAAAAATTTTCAAAATTATTTTCCAAGATAGTTTTGGTTACTATCTATACAAATAAAATTGGAGTGTCTGTATGTAATATTGAAATAACCGCTTTTTATATGTATGTTTACAGGGTACTACAACAAAATAATATTTATTAGAATTTTTATGTTTCTATCTGTTAGTACCTGCTAATCTCTGAAACGGCTGTACCGATTTTGACGGGACTTTCACTGGCAGACAGCTGATGTAATAGGGAAAGGCTTAGGCTACTTTTATTTAAAAAAATTATGAAATAAAATAATTAACTAAAATCGCGGGTACAGCTAACTATTCGACCTCTCCAAAAAAAAAACATATAAGACTCCATAGAATGTGTTTTTTGCACAGAAATGTAATATAACTTTACGAGACAAGCCTAATCGTAAATATTTCTTACAATAATTAAACTTATCATTACAATGAGTTATAGAATTCGTATACTTTGTTTATTTCCATTAATACACACAACCATATATTTCAAAATGGATCTCTAACACCGAGGCTACATAATATATAAATTTGTCATATAATTGGTAAGGGAAATTGAAATATTAACAAACTAATATCACTTTTCGCAATCGTATAACCTGATTTCGTGCTGCAGGTTATTGAAAATACGCGAAAGACAAGAAAATGCAAAAGATACACAAAATACAGAAAGGTTAAACATTGTTCAAATGAGGAATGTACAACATGATCTGTTATGCCGGCAAAAAAAACCAACTAAGTAAGCCAAACGATCAACTCAATTTTTTTACATAATTAGCTTAGCTAATTACGTGACAGCTTAGCCGACTAATCAGGCTTAGCTAATATGCCAACGGGTAAAATGCTAAACAGCTAATTTTTTAAGCTATGCAATGACTTATTTATAAAAACGACAGATTTGTTATTTTTTATTAAAACTGATTTATAACAAAAAAGAAATAAACAATTTAAAAACTGTATGAATAAAAAAAACTTGTAAAATATTTAATAATTCAATAAATTATCTATTGTAATTTTGTTTGTCCTAAAAGAAACATTATTTTTTTAACGACTTTTAAAGTAAACAATTATTAAATAAGTTAAAAATCAGTTGAACCGGTTAACCATTAAACGCTGGCTAAAGTTGCTTAGACAGTTTAACCGCCAGCTATTTAGCTAGCCTAATGTAGTTAACCAGTTAAACTGGCTAAGCTATTACCTAAGCAAATTTTCTTAGCCAGTTTAACTGACAAAATTGTACAACCCCAGTTCAAAGTTGCCTATAATAAATATTCATAGGATATATCATAAAAGCTTGCATCCATTTTTGGTTAGTAGTATAAATTATTAGAAGTAATATTCGTAAATAATTACAATCCGATAGAATGAAGGAATATCTATCCGCATATTGGTATGTTTAGGAAATCACAATAAGCATATAATAACACTAATACCACCGCTTAATATCTTATTATTTTAAAGATTATATGACATAATAACATTTAATTTAAAAATTGAACAATTTATTACGTAATTTTTACACATTTTATAATATATTTAAATATGATGGACTCCTATAAGTGTTACAAAGGAAAAATTCGAAAAAGACTCGTAACTTCAAAATTTGCAAAATTGCTGGACAAAATCGGCAAAATTTATAAAAAATTTGTTAAAGCCAGATAATAAAATTTCTAATTGAGATAAAAAAAAATGAAAAAACAACACTGCACTATCGCTTTTCCCACCAAATTTATTTTAGTTGACTGTCGATATCAGTCTGTACGAAGTTCTTCGAGGAGTAGCCTCGCATACATAATGCAAATAATATAAAAAAATAATCAATAATAATTAATTAAATTATTTAATCACGTTTCACGAAAATACTCTTATAACTTAATATATTAACTTTTAAAGATTTTCTATTTAAAAAAATTGACTAATTCACAATTAATATAAACTATGAAAATACATTATTTGATAACATACTTTTGAAGTTTTTTATATTAGAAATGTATATTTCAACTAAATAATAATTTCCCATATGTACATAATAGTATATGAAACTGAATAATAGATGGCACGATCATGAAATATTTGCAAATATAATAAAACATACATATTATGCTTAATTGGAATAAGATTACGTTTGTTGGCATGTACGTATTTTACACTCAAAATCCAAAAAATGCACTCACACATGCGAATGAATCCATGCGATTTTTGTATATCTCATTCTCTTATTACTGATGGCGACGAACATATTTAAAAACATGTTCAACAAAAAAAAATGTTTAAAAAACACAAACAGGAAAAATTAAAAAAAAATAATTAAAAAAGTAACAATACAAAGTAATTTGTTAATAAAAATTATAATTAGTATGTAGCATGGAAGGTGACAGACAAAAAATCACATGAAATGCTTTGCATGTGCGACATTTACTTATTAAAAATCATCTTTCTTTAAAGATTGACATCATACAAAAGAAGACTGAAAACGTTGCCTTCTTCAAATAATATATTTTAAATTAAAATGTATCGTATTAATTTTTTTCACGATGTTTAAGTTTCACATTATATTAATTAATTAGTGAATAAATTATTAATTTTATGCTTCTTTCTGCTACGACTAAGTTTGAAGAACAATGATGACCATTGACATTTCGAATGAATTTTACACACACTCATACACATATACAAACAACTCATAGAAATGCTCAATTTTATTGTCATTTTTATATATTACTGCTTTTGTTAAACACATCATCATTTCAGGACTGAAAATTAGCTAAAGTATGAACCAATCAAATAATAAATAACTAATTTATAATATTTGCCTGTATGTGGAAACAAATATAGAAACCATTTAAATACGAAATGCAATCGTATAAAAATAATATCAATAAAGTGTTATTAGTTTTTTATCAAAATCAAAATTTAAAATAGATTATTTATCTGTAACAGTCAAGAATGCCCAGCATTTGTTTTAATATTATATCATAATCGGTTTATACATAACAAAACTTACTCAAGAAAAATTAAAAAAAATATAATTTACATATTATATATCATCCACTGCTCCTCAATTTTAAAAGCAGCTGCATTTCAAGCTTTACGCTCAAACATCAAAAAGCTGCCGATATAATAGTTTTCACCACTTTACAAATTTTCCCACATATCACATTTCACAACACGTAAATTTCTGCAAACCTTTCATACTTATATATAAATATATATAACACATGGTACAAGCGAAAATGGCCCTAATAGTGGTAGACATATGAATATTAATACAGTAGATTATAATATATACATTACACATTATAAAATACACGCAGTGTTCGTCACATCTGCTACAAAAAGTACCTAAAAATTAGAAAAGTCATTGCACTTGGATAAGATTCATTGCACGATTAATACTCTTATTATACTAGATATCTAACATCGATACACGTACGAGAGCTAAATATTTATTTAAAATCCTAGGTACATACTTGAATTGTATAATTATCATCTGTACTCAAGTAATTGTGCATATAGAGTTAATATACGTGTCGGCAGAGGCTCTTAGAAAACATGGTGTGTTGATTTGAAACAAACTGACGTCACTACACATTATATCATTCATAAATTGTGAAAAAAAAAAACATCATTAACTTCTCAATCCAAAAACTTTTGCAGTACATTACGTATATGCACGCAAAATTTTCCCTAACAATATAATGACGTCACTATGTTCAAAAACTGACAGTTCGAATAAAATTCCAGACGTATTTAATATACCAGTGTATAATGACGTCATATCATTAGATAGCCTATCGTGGCATATAATGATGCGGATTCTGTTGTGACGGATGATCCCCAGATGGCGGAGGTTGTTGTGGATAACCAATGACGGGCCTAGGATTATTCTCGTAAACTATTTGTGCCGGGAGCTGTTGATTCCGCTGCATTTCTTCTGGGCTTATATAAGTATTCGGGACCTGATTGAGAATTGTATTATTAGGTAAATTTATAGTCACCTTATATCTTTTTTTTTATGTTATAAGGAAGCGAACAAGCACATGGGTCTCCTGACGGTAAGAGACAACCGTGGCCTATAGACGCCATAGATGTTGTAGGTGCGCCGCTGTCCTGTGGCCGGGGTGTTAGGCCTGGTGTACAAGTCTACCGGCTACCATCCGGACCAGAACACATCATTGTCATTAAGGCGGCAGGAATAGGTAAAGCGGTGGATCCCTACCCGGGTTGCTGCACAGAGACCTACTGGTACCTACTGGTGGTAGAGTTGCTGCACAGCACTCTACCACCAGTGGTCTTGTTGGCGATGACCTTGATAACCTATGTTCGCCTCTTACGAACTGCCTGATAGAAAGGCAGATGGTCTATTCTACACAGAGAACCCGGACCAACACAGGGAAAAATGTATCTCGGAAGTAGTAGAAGCACATATGTGTCCTGGATTAGCAGATGACAATAGATCCCATGATGTGACAGGTGGTAAGTCCGTCATGATATCAGGCACAAATATAGTCTCGGGCAAAGTTATGTTTTTCAGATAAACTAAGAAACTCTTGGAACAAATTGCCCCACCCGGGAAACGAACCGGGACCTTGTGTATCAACATCCATTTTAAAACATGGATATAAAAATCACCTAAATATAAACATAAGAAAAATGAAATCATAAAATAAGAAAAATCTCCCAATAAATATTGGTTAATGGCCTGTTAATTATAAGTATATTTATTGCCGATGCTTTAACTGAAACTCTTTAGAGAATCAATTTTCTTCGTTATTTAAGCACAGATAAGTAATTTCTGGGCTCAATGTGGTTAGAGTTGTTTTTGAAAAGCACAACCCGAAGATTTTGGAGACACAGATCATAACACTAATAACGAAAATTTCGGTAAAAAAAAATATGGTAACATAGATAATAAACGTACAATGCGTCGGTCTAATTCTAATAAAGCGCAAGTCAAAATTTAGCGTATCACTGATTTTGTTAGATTCGGATAGGGTGGACA
>DVZL01008175.1:0-10384 GCA_018236625.1 Lasaia peninsularis | reverse complement strand
TTTCTATGTATTAGTATCGTTGTCTAACACCCATAACACAAGCATATAATTTACTTACTTTGGGGTTAGATCAATTTATGTAATTTGTCCAGTAATATTTATTATTATTATTATTTCGTTGCTACTACTATGTTTAAATTTTGTACCGAAATTAGTTTTTTTTTGTCTACCCACTACATAAAAAAATCAATCATTTAGATCGAGAATTACTTTTCCGTAATACAGTGTAAAGCTAGTACGGGAAGTAAAGTTTTCTTTGTTAAGTACAAAAATAACAAAAAGGTAATATACGTGTGTTAAATATTTTGTTAAAGTTCAATAATGTTGCTATTATGTTACTGTGTACTTATTGTGTTAATTTCTGGGTAAATATTTCTATCTAATACCTATAAACGAGCAATCCTTGTATATATCAACGATCTCGGGATCGGCTCAAACAATTTTCTTGAAATTTTGTATATAGGGGGGTTTTATTTTCAGGTTTCTTATATTAATTGTATTTTCGTGGAATAAAAACCCACATCATTACAATGCAAAGCTAAATTTTGCCATTACTTGCGAAATTTAAATAGCGCAGTTGGGTAATCGGGCGCCTTAATACGCAGGAACTCGGGTTCAAAAGCCAGTCTGATTGTTTCTTTTTTCTTTTTTTTTTAATTCCTTCTATTTGTGAGAAGATTGTTCCAGAAAGCCTTACAGAAACAAGAAAAAAATTGTAAATTATGTCAAATAGAATTCCAAAAAAATGTGATGTACTAACAAAACACCGACCACAGCTCGGTCATCCAGGTACTTCTTTTTATGTGTGTAAGACACTTTTAACACAATAATGCGGTTATTTGTATACTTCCAAAATTTTAAATATTACACACAATATAGCTTGCATATTATCATTTGCGCTTGTCAAGGGTCCTAAAACCGGGGTGTTTGGATGAATGTGGAGGAAGCTAGATAAGTATGGAGGAATCTAGTTACCTACTACACATTCGATACTCTCTGCCAACTGCAAGAGACCTAGCGTGAATATGTGTTTGTATTGTTCATTTAAAATGCAAAGCCACGGGTAGGCCCAGTTTACAATTTACGGACAAATAAATCAAAGACACTCGAACCATATTGGAAAACTGAATGGTGGCTCTTGGTGTTCGTTGCGTAAGCGGCGAACTGAAATAGATGGGATTGTGTAATATGGCGTTTTATTTTCGTAATCCAATTAGAGTGGACATTGTCCACGCTTGATTTGTTTGTCTTGAAACTAATAGTATATATACTACTACATTTTTACAACTACAACTATATTCTTAACTACATATTTTTTCCAATTTGGGAGAAAAATGTAATCTTAGGCAACGTTGTATCTTTCAGATTAAATATGATTATATAACAAATTACCATCCTTGAGAATCGAACCCGGCATCCTGTCTAATGCATAAAAAGTGATTTTGAAGTCAAAGATGTTAGTGTACTAAGCTAAAAAAAATCTATTCACCCTTGATTATTATTTAAAGGCAGCTAAGTATTTCTCCGGAAACACTACTTTGGGCAGACAGTTCCAATCTTTAGCGGCGCGAATGATTAAAGATGGTAGAATGTACCATCGTTTCCGTTCGTCTAGTGTTACAGCAATGAAAGGGGGCGGAATCAAGCCATGAAGCTCCTGTGCATATTCACCGAAAGGTTAGCAAGTCTCATTAAAGAAGGAGTTAGGAATCTCATGGCAGGGTTCGAACCTGGACTACTGAAGTTGATGATCGAAGTGCGATCACAGATACTCTACTACACTACGAGGACTAAGATGGAGGAAGTCAGCATGCAGCTATGGGATAAGCAGGATGGAAAAGGAAGCAGAAATAGAGTTCCCGCGTTCAAATGCAACGGGGAATAACCAGGAATAACGATTATTTTATCCCTTAGCATTATTATTCAATAATAAATTTTAAAAACGCTCTTAATGAAAACCACCGACCAGATAATCTTTAGTTACGAAAATATTTTCCTTTTTTATAGACTTTTTGTATTGAAGTTATTAAAGCTACATTTCTCAACCCCTGAGGGATGTTTCAAAGTTTTAAATTACGTTAATGGAACATAATTAAATGTTGGAATTCTTAGGAAGTTATTTATTTGGACAGCTTGTCTTATACTTGACTTGCTTTTGCATATTTAAGTGAGTATGTTCCGTAGGTAAGCAGAGAATTCCACTTATACTTATTTGCATTGATTTTGTTGTTTTTACACCGAAATTCAATTAAATTATTCCAATTTGAATTAACTTTGTTATTTTATGATGGAATTTAATTATTCCACTTTTATTTGAGTTTGCTGTTATTGTTAACTGACTTCGAAAAAGGGTGTAAGCCTAAAAAAAAGGTACAGCGTTAGTAAGACTCACGCCTAATGTGTGCAGTATTATTATCCGTCAAAAAAAGGTAAAAAGTAACTTCACGCCTATTATTCCGAAAGGGTAGGTAGAGGTGAGCTAGTATATCCACGACTCGTAACTCCAGTACATATATCAGAACACCCACATTTACCCAAGGTAATAGGGCCCATGATGTGATAGGTGGAAAGTCTATCGCCACTTCGGGCACATTCCGATCCCGGTCAATATAATGCTTACTCAGAATAATCTGAAAAACATTTTCTAAAAGTTGCCCGACCTGGGAATTGAATCCAGGACCTTAAGCAGCTAATGGTCTTAACAGGCGGCAGCCGTACACATGTATATTAACAATTGTTTAGAGATTTGTGTGTCAGAAAATAAATCACTCTTACTTATGTCTTTAAGAAACTAGAAACTTAGAAGTAAATTTGTGATGCAAGTTAGACCTTAGTAGTAGAGTCCCGTTTTAGTACTTTTGGTACGGATTTTTTTTATCGGGACTCTATCGGACGGGTTTCTTTAGCCGAAGATGTCACCGCTCTTATACAAATCTTAAAAATGTTTTTTTTTTTATTTTAAATGTATATTTTTTAATTTCAATAGATACAAAAAAACTACCTGATAAACAGACAAGAAATTAAAATATACAGTAACTTTTTCTGAAATACATTTTTTACAAATAAAATACGTTACACGCATATACTAAAAATCGTAGGCAGATATGTCCCCACGATTAGATGAGTGATATGTGGCAAGTCCGTCGCCACATCGGGCACAAGTCCAATATCGGGCCACGTCATGTTTTTCAAATAAACTGAAAAAAGTCATGTGAACAATTGCATCAACGCAAGTTCGACCATGGCGGAGATATATTTTTTTACTAAAGTTCGAACGAACGAAGAGTTAGAATGAAGTTTCTTATCGCGCATTGTGAAAGGGGGCTAGACGGAAAAAAATCTCTCGAAAAAAGTTGGCACGACACTTTATGCTGTAGTAATCCGGCGACGACATACACACCCACTGAATGTTATTATCGATTAATTAGTGAAGGAATTGTAATAAAAAATAATCGTAAACTTCGTTCGATCCGGGTGTCCCTTGACATCTCTCAACTTTTTTTTATGTTTTGCTTTATAAAAATACTAGCTTTCCTCCGCGGCTTCGCCGGCATGAATTATTTTAATAACTTTCAAAGAGCATATTTTTTCCCGAGTTATATTACTTATTGCGTAAATAAATACCTTCTTTATAATGTAGTTGATTAAAAACTCTATGCGTTATTCTTATGTATAAGCTATCTTACTGTAAAGTTTTATCCAAATACGTTCAATAGTTTTTTCGTGAAAAAGTAACAAACATCCATACTTACATCCAACTATATAATATTAGCAGGATTTTACTTCATGAAAACATATATGTATGAAGAGACTACAAAGGGAATATAAGTTATTTCAATTCGAATTCACTTTGAGGTTTTTATGTGGAAAAAACAAAGTAATTAGGTTAGCGTTGTCAAAGAATGATGAAATATGGCGGTGTGGAATGTTTTGGTGAATATGTGTATAGTTCTGTGTATTCATATTTCTTTGTATGTGTTAGCGCCTCTGTGGTGTAACGGTACGGCTGTCGCCTGTTAAGACCGTTAGCCACGTAAGGTCCCGGGTTCAATTTCCAGGTCGGGCAACTTTAAAAAATAAATTATTTTATTACGAAAATACTTATATACCTACATCATCATCATCTTGGCGTTAATCCCGACAAGAGCCAGGGTCCGCCTTCCTTGTCAAACTTTTCCACTTTGCCCGGTCTTTAGCATCCTCTAATGTAAGATTATTGGCCCTCATATCCTCTTTTATGACGTCAAGCCAACGCTTCTTGGGTCTACCACAAGATCGTGTACCTAGCACAACTAGGTCAAGGCATCTGTTCCCTATATAATCTTTCGGTCTGCGTGTGACATGGCCAAGCCAGCGAAGACGGGCTTCTTGTAATTTATCTGAGATATCGCGTACACCGAGGCTGCCCCGGATGTATTCGTTCCGGCATACATACATACTTTGCTCTGTGAATACTTATAAGTAATAGACAAAAGTATCAAGACTTATGACTCTCGCAGCTTACTGCAGGTGTCAGTTAGTGCGACTGGCAAAACTGGGGTAGTTCTATAACACATACAATAAATAATATTTAAATTTAATAATCTAATCTAATCTAATATATTAAAATCATATCTCTTGAGACGCCCGGCGCATATTTTTTTGTTATTGTTATTTCAGCCAAGTGTGCATCGGACTCGCGCATGTATCATTATTAAAAGGCAAAAAATATCACGTTCGTTGTATGGGAGTTACTTTCATGTATTTATTTTATCCTTTTTTTAAATTTTAGTTTTTTTTGTTATAGTGGCAACAAAATTTCAACTGTTTGGCTGTCGCGGTTCACGAGATACAGCCTGGTGAAAGACATATAGTGAAGTCTAAGTAATAGGTTTCCTTTTTTTACCCTCTGGTACGAAACCCTAAGCAAATTTGATTGTGAGTAGAAATATCTATGACATTGATATCACTCAGTGATATATCTAAAATAGCTTCGTTTGTTTTGCCCATCACTAAATGTACGATACGTAATATATTTCAGACCGCAACTCAATATTCCGAAACATAAAAATAAAAGATGGCGGTCTGCAGTTCTCTATTTATTATTTATCAATTGTATAAATTATTGAATATATCCTTGAGTGCAGGCCCGTCTGACCCCTGGAACGGTTATACTGGGGTCAGTTTTACGAGCGCCGCTGTCTTACTATATCTCGATTTATGGTACAAATGTCTTGCATTCGGTTTCGCTATGCACAAGTTTATGAAATCGTGATAATCTAATCGAAATTTCAAGGATCAAGATCGTTTTTTATTACTACAAATCAAATTAGAATTTAGCATAAAAGTAAATATATAAAATAACTCAAGAACAACTGAACCGGTTACCGCTAAAAATTGGTGGGGAGGTAGCATAGAACCAGGAGGATTATTATTGTTATGCCGTTCGATTTCGTTCAGTACACCTGATATTTTGTGCATATTTGTTAGGTCTAAAAATAGGTTAATTTCTAATTTTCATATCTCTAAGTTCAGGTGGTACGAAGTTCACCGGAACAGCTAGTAATTAATAAATTATCGTCGCGTCTATATTTCCAAAAAGCCTACCCCTTAACCCCCAAAGGTACGTATGTACCCACATCTTTGTTCCATCTTGTGACAGGTGGCAAGTCCATGGCAATGTCGGTTATAAAGAATGTAATAGAAGTTACCCTACCCGGGAATTGAACCTTGGACTTAGTGAGTCATATAAGCGATTAAAACATTAAATTGTTTTTAAAAATGTTGCATATTTATAATAAATCAATATTGTGATTGAATATACTTACATTTTGCAAAAAATGTCTGAATAATATTGTACCTTTTTTAATTTTTTTTAGCATTTTTATTGCCGCATACTTTGCATTAACATCTTTAGTTATAGGTGTATTACGTTAATTTTGTACCATCGTAAAGAATGTCTGCTGGTTTATCAAAAATCTGTCGCCATATCGTGTTACCATAAAGTTGTGTTTTTAGATAAATTGAAAAAAACTCATATTACAAGTTGCCGGGAATCGAACACAGGACCTTGTGTTTCAAAGTCGGACACCATCTACGCTTGCTTATAGAGGTATGTTTACACACGTAGAAGAAATGTATTAAAATTAAAAAATCAGTTCCGCAGTACATTAAGAAAGTAGTTAGAGGTTATTTTCCCATCTTCGAACTTATCAGGTAGCCTTTTGTCCCGTAAAGTATTGGTAATGTTACCAGATCGACCTCAAATGGCAGAAAAACGGAAACAGCCGTTTATCCTAATCCAGTAAACTGTATTATGGTCGCAAGATTGGTTTTTGTGATGCGGCCCAAGTTAAGAGAACTAGCGATTTCTAGGACTTAAAGAATATAAGACACTTTGGTCATATGAGTAAGCTGCTGGATGAAAATTTCGAAAATTTTGTATAATATATATACAGGTATTCATGCCCAGAGAGCGTCAAGTACCAGGGCTCTTACATACTCCCTTCACATTGATTACTTTCTTCAAACACGCCGGTTTCGGAGATTTTTCACATCTCGGACAACACACGAGATATTTTGTCGTGGAATGTCAACCTAGGTCTTCTTTATAATATCGTAATAAAATATGTTTGCCAAATTAGTAAGTTAATATAGGACCACAAGTCGCTATGGCTGTTTACGATAAGAGACAACCATGGTCTATAGACACCATAGATGTTAAAGGTAAATCGCTGACCTGAGGCCGGGGTATGATTTTAGCGCGAATTAATTTTATTAATAAAAACTTGTATATTGGCAAAAATATTTATGTAGGTATATTTCTTTAGCAATAAAGATTGCACGTTATTTTTTGGGGCATTTCTAAATTACATGCATATTGCCTATTATATAAAGATTGCTACAAAAAGCAATTAATCCTAAAACCGAAAAATAAGCTTCTAACTTGATGCATACCCCTAAACGATTGTTTTACCCAAAATCGAATCGTCTAAAAATGCATCAGATAGCTCGAGAAGTGGACGGATATGTCTCATAAAATGTGCGGAGGCCATTCCGATAAACGTTTGTTAGGCCAGGAGCCATCACTGCTGCTAAATGGACAACCCTGCCTATAAAACTGGCCTGTATTGTCCGTGAAGACTGCCCATAGTCCTTTGCTTCACGTAATGGAATAAATATACAGTATATGAAATATTCATTAAGTATTTAGTCTATTGTTTTTACGGTTATGTGTTTGTTTGTACAATTTGTATGGAAACATTTAATTACAGGTGGGATTTGCTTCGCTTCGCTTGAGTTACTATGAAAATTTAAATTTTTGTGTTAATGAATACGTAGATAATATATACAAATAAATAAAATTGGAGTGTTTGTATGTAATATCCATATTTATGTGTACAAGGTATACGTATACCAAAATGGTATTATTTTGAAATTTTGTCTGTCTGTTTGTACCCGCTAATCTCTGAAACGGCGAGACCAATTTCGGCGAAACTTTCACTGGCAGACAGCTGATGTAATAAGGAGAAGCTTGGGCTACGTTTATTTTAGAAATGTATAAAATCAAATAATTAAATTGAAACGCGGACGAAGTTGCGAGTACAACTTGTAATAAATAAATATCGTTACGCTTATATCTTCGAAAGAGTAGGCAGATACATATGCTCCCATGATTAGTATAGATGTAGTAAGTCCCATGACGTGAAAAAGTGGCAAGTCGTCAGCGGTCCCTTTTATATTCTTCAGCAAATAACCCTAAAAAAAAGAAAAAATTCAAAAGTACTATCATATGTTTACTAATACGTAAACCCAGAGCCGGACTAGTAAGCAATAAAATGACGACATTATGTAAAAGAATATTAATATCAAAGAATTGTTACTTCTTTAAAATAAGTTTTATATTATTTAAAATTGTTTGTGTTTGCGACAAATGAAAATCGATTTAAATGTCCAGAGTTAAAGTCGCTTTTGTATTTGTAAAATCATAGGGCAAGGTCACAATATGTTCAAAAGAATGTTTCGCCTCACATAAGGTGGATTTTCTTAATAATAGCCTCTCGCATTGTTATGAAGATCTTATTCGTATTGAAAGAAATGTGTTATCAGAAAATACCTTTTCGGAAAAAGGCGCGACGCTTTTTACTCGTCTATGAGATCTGATCATTGTTAGAAGTTTATTGTGAAGGGTTTATTGTCCTTTGAACGTCCTTTTGCGCCCTCTTAATATGGGAACTGTATTGTTTGGGATTTGAATGACGTATTTTCAAATTTTCTAAAATTTTCTAAGATTTTTTAAGACATTTCGAAGTTTCCATATCTTGATGGGAATTTGAATGATTGAATGAATACTTTACGCACCAATACACACACAATATGTTTTTTTTTAATTTTTCTGAAAAAATATGGCAATCTAATATCGTTGGCTAAACGTGGGTGCATATGTGCCTCTGCCTTCCCTATATGGGCGTGACGATATTAATTAATTTATTTTTACATAAAAATCAAATTATTCTTTATTTACAGCTTGATTCGATTGGGTAACACTGTTCTTAGTATTATTGCCAAAAAAACTCAGTGTTCTCTATTCTCGTGTTCTAGCTGGACACATGAATTGACTGGTTATAAGGCAGAGACGCACCAATAACATCTATGATGTTACATACACTTGTTTATTATCTAAAGAACTGGTAAATTCTAATAAATTAATAGCAAAAAAAAGCTTTTTAGAAAAAGCTTTTATTATTTTTCAAGTTTCTCTCAACGAGCCCTTTCATTCATAATCAATTTTAGAAGTGCTTTAAAAACAACTTTTCCGCCATCTTGTTTGGTCAGCCATATTGGATTTAGAATGATATCATGTACCTTATTCTGCATTGTTATCCAAACTAAACGTGTATACAACATTTTAGCTCAATAAGATGAGGATATCTACTTCAAAATTGAGTTCTAAGAAACCCGAACATACATACTTATATACATACAATGCAAGTTAAATAAAAGCTTTTAAAAATAGCAACTATCCTGGCGAACTCGGTATCACCCGCACTAAGTATAAAAACTAACAACCCATTCTTGTACCCACCAAGTGTATATATACACAAAGTTTCATGAAAATCGGGTTAGCCGATAGCCGAGTATGGTGACTAATACTGTGACACGATTTATACATAACAAGCAACTTTTTCGCTAACTTATAAAAAAATAGCCCTTTCACACTAACGTGACATTTTTAAATAAGTTTCTTAATATATATAAGTAATGTGAACACGACTTTATACTCAAGAAGCAAGAAAAGTAATTCCAAGTCCGTGTTAAGGCGAAGACAAAAATCCCTATTGGGTCGTCGCAGCCAACTTTACGAGTGCCCTAATGAGTGGCTCGAGGCTTTAATGACCCCTAATGAGGGAACACCGAACAACTTTCCACTCTGCAAGCTTTTGTTAATGTGTGTCATTTTTGTTGGTGGCTGAAATGCTGATGATTAAAATTAACGAATGTTTCTTATAATTTTTCGAGTCCAATGTCGATATTAACAACTTAAAAACCCACCAAGTCCGAGTCCGACCACGCATTAAAGGTTCTATAGCGTTCACACATACCAAAATTCGCGTTTGTTATATAGCAGCCACTTTTGAATATGTATGTCTTTATTCTATTCAAATAAATAAAATTGGAGTGTGTAATATTAATATACTTAACCGCTTTTTACTAAGTGCATAATATGTATGTTTACAAAGTACATATTATACCAATATAAGAATTTTTGTCTGTATGTCTGTCTGTCTATTTGTACCCGCTAATCTCTGGAATGACTGGACTGATTTTGACGGGACTTTCACTGGTAGAGAGCTAATTTAATAAGGAACGGCTTAGGATACTTTTATTTTAGTATAAATTTATAATTATAAATTTATATTTATAAACAATCTAGTAATACCTAAAAATAAATAACAATGAGTAAATAATACAATAACACTATAATTAACTTAAAATAAACTGATATGGATAACAGAATTTTGTCAAAATTTATTTTTTACGTATTTGGAGATGAGTGAATTGTGTGTTTGTGTTAATTAGCGGACAAAACTAAAAAGAACTCTAAAAATAAAACTGTGGGAAAATTCTGACTGAGTCCATGTTAACTTTTGCATACATAAAGACTATAATATATCAGTACTAGCTCTCCGCCCGCGGCTTCGCCCGGGAGAATTATTTTAATAATACAGACAAACTTCAAAGGGCAGACATTTTCCCGACTTATAATACTAATCGCGTAAATCATACCCTGTTTTTAATTTAGTCGGTTAAAAAGTAGCCTATGTCCCTCCTCAAGGTCTACTCTATCTCTGTACAAAATTTCATCAAAATCGTTTCAGTGGTTTAGGCGTGAAAGCGTAACATA
>DVZL01008174.1:0-10384 GCA_018236625.1 Lasaia peninsularis | reverse complement strand
TTGTTCAGTTTAAGAAGCATTTCCGCAAAATATAACGACTTTAAGTTAGGTGGGCGTTAATTGCCTCTAGTACCTTATTTTATTATAATTATTCTTGGATTCTGAGCACTCAATCCCACCAAATTAAGTTAACGAAAGAAGTCTTGCGTTTAAGAATAAAACTTTTATATCCTAGTAATATTTAAACGCAAAAGTTTATAACTATGGATGGATTTATGTATGGATGTTTGTTACTCTTTCACGAAAACCGCTGGACGGATTTGGATGAAACTTTACAGTATTCTTAACATGTAACATTAGTACCTACTTAGTGTGTTACAGATAATTTATACATAAGTATAACACGATATAGGCTATTATTGCAGTAGGTATATTAAAAAGGGTATGTTTTTAAGCTAAAAATCATATAAATCGTAAAAATTCTGCTATTTGAAAAAGCTAGTAATTTTATATAATCTACATTTGCACATTCCATTCCATCGAAATAAGAGAAGATAAAATATTAAATAAAAACTATTGAGATTAAGTCGCAACTCTGACCAATTTTATAATCTGTAAAATATGTATATATAGATTCGGGTATTTCTTTTCATGCCGAGATTTTTAGTCTAACTTTTCTATAAAACTTACGTTCTCAACGTATTTCCCAACAGGAACACCGTCCACAATGTGGTATCGGAACTTGGTCCGATATCCTTTCACCTTGTTGTCTATGCACTCTCCCGCACATTCCAGCCAGCCATCCCAACCAGTCATAGGACACTCGTCTGATGAGTGTGGGTCTATTACTGGGATTTCCTCCCTGGTAAATAACATAGTATTAGAATATTTAACTTAAAACGGGTCGAAGCTCATAAAATACTTACTTATTTGCTCTAAATTCGTTTAGACCTAAATCACTTCCACTTAAAAGATTTTGTAAGAAGGTATTTGACTTACTTTTAGAGAAAACTTATTATAGCATTAATGATTATACTTTTGTTTAAATATGGATTTCCACAAAGTAACGCCTGATACTTATTTGTTGTTTATGCCACGAGATTACTAAAAAATAAACTTAAAACGACTAGATGTAGATATTCAGATATAAAACACGTAAGTTTAATAACTTAAGCACACTAACAAAACAGCAAGAAACCAATTTAAAGGTAAATAACTTCTATTTTTGTTATAATTTAAAAAAAGGCCAATTGCTATAAAATTTATATGGGACCGTATCTGAAGTATGATATAAATACCTACTTAGGTGTAGTCGGTTGAGGCAACTCTCGAGTTTGCGTTTCGTCGTACTCGCCTCCTTTAAAAATAAAAAAATTAATAGAATTTTAAATTTTACAAATACTTTAAATTTAGTACTTCACTAAATTACCGTAAAAGCAAAACCGATTAGTTGTTTTGAAAATTAAATAAATAATGAATGAATTAAATCGGTGATAATATAGACGTCACGATACGTCCATACCAACGAATTTTGTCAGAGGTAGGTTACATATCGCACCCTCAGTAATAAAACGGATCAAGTCAACATTAGTGTAAGTTGTGATTTTAAATGCTGAGGCGATTTTTCTTAAAATGAAAAGAAAAACAAAATATATAAGTGAATAAATATAAGGAAATTACCGTATTGTTATACATAGTGTAGATGAGACATGCGATTGCTAGCGGAAGCGCTCGATAATCTCCAGATAGTAATTTTAGATTCAGAGCTCAAACCTGGCGTCTCTTTTCTGTCTCTAATATCTCAATAAGCAGTGTAGGTATATGCATTCCTACATCAATAATGACAAATAGAGTTTAAAGGAAGAACTTTTACCAAGCTTCAGGGATAGAAACTAATAAGTGTACAATATTACCTTGTCTTTCTTCCACTGGTTCATCAGTAACACAATCAGGTGTTGCGTAAGTCCTGATTAGCTCGAAGCGTAGTTTTGCGAATGGTTTGATTTGTTCTTTAGGAATAGACTTGTTAATGACGGCTGAAGATATCGGTTGAGGCGGCATTGTGTCTTCGTTTGGAGACTTGAAAAAAAATGTAGGTGTAACTTTTAAGTAAAATTATTTAACTACTTATATTAAAACTAGCTCAAATAAATAAATCTGTTAAAGCTCTTATTTGGTAATTTAGCCTAACACATAAATAATTTGTGTAGGTACTTTTTTAAAATCTCGATAAATAATTATAACTTGAATATATTTGCAAACAAAAATTTGGCTCTTAAAGTAGGATAACATGAGTGTCTTACTTAAAAAATCTAATAAAACGTGAAGACGTATATTATTACCTATTAATATCTATATGAAAACAAAGTTATAATTTGAATTTCTAAGAAAATGAGGCTTGTTAATCGTTATATCTCGTCTAAGACTGTATATCTTGTACGCTCTTTGCATCTGCCGGATTTCTACGACTACAAGCAGGTTATTGTGGATAGACAAATTATATAGGCACATCCCAGCTTATAATTCTATGCCTTTTAGGTTTTCCAGCTATATCAAAACCATCTTTGGTCAGTAACTAAGTTTACAGGAGACTTTAAGTATAATAAAAGGAGGTAAAGAGCCTTTTCATCAGTTTAAAACGTGCAAACGCGTTGGTCAAATGTAAAGCTGAAACGTCTAACGACACCAAAAATCAAGATCCTTGACAAAATATTAGGCTTTAACTTATTAAAGAAATACTAGGGCGTCGCCAGGATTATTTTCAGAGTGGTTGCATCTGCATCTTTAGGTACATATTATTAACCAATATAAAATATAGAATAACACTGTATTATAGCACGTGAATAATAGGGTTCTGTCTGAGATGGATACAGAGTTTTTCAATGGCTATTTTTTTCTAATAGTGAAAAAATATTTTATTTTTTTCTAAGTAATTTCTTTCCGGACAGGCCTCCTTGCACCCCGCTGCCGGCGCCCATGCAAAAGTATGATGTAGGTACTTACTTCAAAAGACAATCCACTGTCTGTGCCAGCATCCATAGGGTAGATATTCAGGGTTAGGTTCGGGGCCCACTGTCCTGTACCGATTTCGCACAGCTCCATGTTCGCGACTCCTAAGAACCAATCCGGTGAAGGTAGGACAGCAGTCACCAGCGATACCAAGTGGTGTTCTCTCGTGGCCCGGAATATTGCATTGGTTTCCATATCTGGCTTTGGTTGTCTCGATGCTTTTATTATAGTACGAACGGATGAGCCGAGCTTAGACAAAATTCAAAAAAATATTATTGAGCAATTTACCCATTGATTTACTTGCGTTTTAATTTTATTAGGAGTTCGAAATCTCATGGTCATTGTCATGACACAAAAGAATCATGGCGACTAGACTGAAGCAAGACTCTATAACAGTTAAGTTATAGCAACGTGGATAGGGAAGTCCAGGCAATCGAAGGGATATAAGGTTGCTGCACAACATTTAATCACGTTTTGAAAGAATACATTCATAAATTTTGTTCTGAAGTAAGTTAATAAAAAATAAATAAATATCGTCACGCCCGTGTCCTCGAAAGGGTTGGTACACATGCACCCACGGTTAGCCGATGAGTTTCATGATGTGACAGCTGGTAAGTCCGTCGCCATATCAGACTCAAATCCCGGGCTTCCTCAACTTTTCCTTCACCATAAGAGAAATCAGAAAATATTTTTAAGTTAGAAAATCTCATTCGTACGTAACGGGGTTCAAGCTTGGACTACCGCAATGGAAATTAGAACAAACTTGGACTACCGAAATGGAAATTAGAACAAACTTGGACTACCGAAATGGAAATTAGAACAAACTTGGACTACCGAAATGGAAATCCGGAGCGCATACAGTCGTATGTATCTCATCAGTGGTAAGAGGGTTCGTGAATCCATCGTGGACTCTTAGATTCTATAATTTATTACAAATTCAAGACACTAGTATTTGGTTTAATATTACCTGTGCCATGATCTCCATCTCCAGTTTGGTAGTGTTGCCCTGCTCGGCCAGCATCTTCAGCCCCTGACTAGCCTCCGAGTTGTATTTGTACACGTAGAAGTTCTTACTGTGCGATGCGCCAACCACGTCACTGAAGCGAGCCAACTCTTTGGACTCGGGGAACATGTAGGGATGTGTGTTATACGACCAGATGCCTTCGAAGGTGAGCTGCAAAAAATTACAAACTAGTCTTTATGCACCAGGCAGTTATCTTTCTCCATAAGCTACAGTATGCATGTCTTTGTCTGTGCTGTGGTCATATAAATAATAGTAGAAATGGTGAGTGAAAAGGTTGCCGATTGTTTGGTGTCCTTGTGAACCTGGCATTGTTATACAAAAGCGCTGTTAAAAATGTCGTCACGCCCATATTACATATGCACTCACAATTAGTCGATGACATAGTATATCCCATTATGTGACAGGTGGCAAGTGTGTCAGGCACAACCCCCAGGTTTCCTCATAATGTTTTCTTCACCGTAAGAGTAATCAGAAAATGTAATTAAGTTAGAAGGACTCATTGGTATATGGCGGGGCCCGAACCCGGACTACCGAATGGAAGTCTGAAGTGCGTATCACTAAGCCAGCGAGGTTTTTTAGAGATTAATTATTTATAAGTAGCCCGTCATATGCATGTTATAAACATAAGTAGGTATAAACGTTTCTCTTTTAAACAGCGTTCTTTCAAATCCATCCAACATTTCAGCAATCTGGCTCGCTCTGGTTTCTTAATAGTGTCTGATTAGTGAGATGTTTCTGTATATTGAAAATAATTACCAAATATCTAGCGTCCTCGCAGACCTGGCAGTTGTCGTTCTCCATAGGCTGCATGTCTTCGGCGTTGCGGCGATCCTCGCACACGCGCTTCGACAGAGGACCCTCGAAGTTGTACCACACATCGCGCTTCACGGCCAACACCGCGTAGATTGTCACACATTTGTTGTCTTTGGGAGGAGCTCGCCATTTCGCCTATACGAGATGATCCAATATTCCAATTACTCTTAACCTATCCTTCTATAGGACTTTAAGAAAGTAGTTTTTAATCAGTATCAAGTGTATTATTAGCATTATTATTAGGACACAACCATTTTGTTTGAAAGAATAACTTTAAATGTTCACAGTGAACTAGAATTTCTAAAAAAAGTACCTTCACGCCTATTATCCCTTTTTTTATTATTAGGAAGGGGTAGACAGAGATGTGTTAGTGCATCCACAACTCTAAAGTCCAGTAGATATACATTAGAACATCCACGATTAGCCAAGGTACTAGGACCCTGATGTGATAGGTGGCATTCGGGCACATTCCAATTCCGGGCAATGTAATGCTTACTCAGAAAAATCTGGAAAACATTTTTTAAGAAAAGTTGCCCGAACTGGGAATTGAACCCAGGACCCCACGCGGTTAACGGTCTTAACAGGCGACAGCCGCACCGTTACACCACAGAGGCGATTTTCTAAAATTAATTGATTTTATTGTTTAATGCGGCCAGTAGATAATGTTGCAACTCTGAATTCCTAACGTAAACGTTCTATCTCTACTGAACAAGAAAGCTTCAAACACTAATACAGACTTAATCTATTCTTTAAAACTCAGATTCAAAGCCAATGAATGGTTGTTTAGAGAATAAAAAACAAAATATTCGTACCTCAACAGAGGTTTTTGGCGTGATGTCCGATTGTAGGACAGAGTTGTTGCAGTTCAGACTGGGCAAGGTGTCGGAGTCTGGCGAAGGAAAGATCATGCCGGGATCCAGGAGGATGGGCTTGCGAGGGTTCTTCTCATTCGGCTTGGTGTCCTCGCGAGCAGATATCGTGAACGCGATGAAGGTTGATGTATTGTCGGAAGAATAAAGGCGAACTACGCAATTAGTTACGATTAATTCAAACATGTTTCATGTAAACCAGCGGATTTTCTAATAATAATTGTTACAGTTTTATTAACTTAACTGTTATATTTTTGTTTCAATATAAATATTCGCAAAGCACCGCTTCTTTTTATCAAGTATATTTATTTAGGCTTTGGTGCTACATAAGATATACCAGTAATATTATGTAGGTTTTATATAAAAAGCACACAGTCTTATTGGCAGGCGGCAAAAGGTTATTGCCGCCTGCAGAGAGTTAAGCCATCATTTAAAAAAAGTTTTTTAGCCTAAGAGATTAGGTGAATCTTAAAAGTAGTGACTGACAGCACTATCTCTTTGTTTTTTTAAACAAATGAGATCTGGAAAAAGCTGGGAGGATTAATGAAGATTAAAATACTCAGATGTTACGTAGGAAGACGTGTAACCAAACGAGTATAGTGGAAAAAACTTACCCGTATATTGTTTATTCGGTATATACATATTGTCTATGATACCAACGATGTCGATTTTGAATCTGTTATCCGGCGGAAGCGGCTCCGTCTTGGTGCCCAGAGGTCGTCGATCGCAGACATTATTGTCATCAGGTCGAGATGGCTTTATCAGTATAAATATTATTATCCACAAGATTACATGCTCTGAAAATTAAAAGTAAATTTCAGATTGCCTAGAAGAGGCAACGCTATGTTTTGTTTTGTATGTTTTGTGCCCGATATGCTGACAAACTTGCCACCTGTTACATCATGGGACCTAGAATAGTGGGCTAGTCGTGGGTGCATAATATCTGCCTACCCCTTCGGAGAAAGGGCCGTAACGATATTTATTTATTTATAAATTAGGTGTACTAGGTAATATATTACTAACAAGCTGTGCCCGCGACTTCTTCCGCGTTTTTATTTAATTATTAATTTTATACATTTCTAAAATAAAATTCTAAAATAAAGATGGTAACCATAGTCATTACTTATTACATCAGCTGTCTGTCTCGCCGTTTCAGAGATTACCGGGTACAAACAGACAGACAGACAGGCAGATAGACAGACAGACATACGGACAAAAATTGTAAAAATACTATTTTGGTATATGTACCTTGTAAACATACATATGTACCTTACATGGATATGTATGTTTACATACAAGGTACCTACTTATACCAACATAGTTTTTATTTTTATCTCTTCTGTCTGTCTTTTTGTACCCGCTAATCTCAAAAACAACTGGAACGATTTTAACGAGACTTTAACTGGCAGTTAACTGATGTAACAAGGAACGGCTTAGGCTACTTTTATTTTGAAATGTATAAAATAAATAAATCGCGGGAACAGGTAAATAAAATAAAACAAAACATGAAAATTATGCAGATAAAAATAAAATTGTAATAAAAAAAATTAATTTTTGTTAGTCTACAGTTTGGAGGTAAAAACAGCTGCCAGTAAATTTGCTCGAAGTCGGTTTATATCCGATTCATCCATTGGCAAAGGACTGCAGAATAGAGTAGGTAACTCTTTATTTTTTATTAAATACAAAGAAAATATAAGATACTAGCTTTCTGCCCGCGGCTTCGCCCGCGTGAATTATTTAAAAACACAAAGGTGACCCCATTAAGAAGTCATTAACCTCTTCCAGACATTTTAAGCGACTTAAAAAAGCAGATTTTACAATTCGACTGAATCCTTTTGTTTGTATCTTTGTATATGTCATGCGACTTATCCGACAGTCACTAGGAATCGATTTTAAACATTATTTTTGTGTTGGATACCTCAATTTCATGACTGCTTCGACACTTTTTGAAATATGAACAAGAACAAGAGAAAATCATCTACATCGTAGTGAATTTAAGTCGGTTTTTTGCATAATATTTACTTTATCTAAATTAATAGTGTTTATATTTCTTGGTTGGCAAGACTGACTGCATGTTTCCCTTGTTCTTACAACTCTTCTAATAAACAAGTTATTCTAAACGCCGGTATTTCCAATAATACATTAAAAACAAAACACTAGCTAACCTTTGGCACCATAATTCGTCATTATAAGATAACACTGCACAGTTCTTACAGGAGTATGTCGGTCAATTGTCTTCACTCGACTAAGCATTCATTATATCAAACTGATCTCATATTACACGATTTACTCAATAATGCTCTTTACGACGAATGTAATAAAACATCATACTAAGATAAAAAGGTAGTTTTAATGTAATGTAGGATTTTTGGCGTACTGGCGTTATCAGTCTAGTAAAGCTATCAATCATGAATTACCTCGTGTTGGTCTAGGTGCCCAACGTAGAATAGACCATATTCTGCCTCCCTACCAGGCAGATCGTAAGAGGCGAGCATAGGTTAAGTGGATCACTACCAACAAGACCAGTTAAGGCAGAGTGCTGTGCAGCATCTTGACTTGAGATATAGGCCACCGTTGTCTCTTACCACCAGGAGACCCTTGCATTATGGAGCCTGATTACTTGCAGAGAGTATGCTCGTCTGAAATTGTAACACCACTTACACATTCTCGTTGCTAGTGTCAGCACCGTTGTCTTCGTTAGAAGCTAAGATACCTAGTAGTCTATCACACGTGGTCTAAGATTCAAATGTTAATATAGCGATGCACCAATAGAATATATTAAATGAAAATATAATTGTTATTTTGCAAAATTCCGACAAAAAATACAGCAGTATAGTGCGACTTGATCAAGCTGGACACACAACTTACTCTCAACGTACGTTTCGCCTCGCAACCGTAGCATCTTCAGGAGAACTAGATTGCTCTTCACGATTGTAGCCGGAAGATCTTCTAGTCGCACAATACTTCTGTGTGTTTTCGGCACAATTTTGAAAAATAATAATAACATTTTTGTTTAAATATAGTTTTCACACAAAATAACGCCTCATTCTATTAATTACAATATATTTATGTTGTCTCTTTTCATTAGGAAAGCAAAATCACTTGGTTTCTTAAACCAAAATCATACTATTGCATTTTTAAATCAATCGCATCCCCGATAGCCTCGTCGACGTATTTTCGTTTTCATAGTGATGTACTTAGCTACAGCTTTATTAGTTTTTTCACCTGCTTTACCAACCGGCTATTCGCATGTGGAGTAGTGTAAAAATTATTCATCAGGGCGTATTGTACTTTGTGAGCTACACTTTTTGGGAATTTAAGACCATAAGCTGTTTCAGAATTAGACCTGCGCTTGTGAAGTTGGTCAAAAGAAACTCAATTATTTTCACTGTCTGTTGAATATACAGTGGCGACAAAAGATGTAGGCTGTGTTAATAACCGTCCGGGCGATTTGAGAATGCTGTCTGGGGTACATAGGTCTTTTTTTGCAAAATGTATTTTTTTTTCTGAAACTAATGGTTTCCTCGGAAAAAATTAAATATTTTCTAATAAGAATTTAAAGGGACATTCGCCTTAAAAATGTAGGTAAATAAATGTATAAAAAATCCAATGCATTTTTTATTTAATTATTAAAATTAACGAAATCTCAACTTTCAGTTTAAATCACAACAGTCACAATCTCAAAACAATAAAATAGTTAAGTAAAGTTAAAATTACCAAAGCTCTGGTAACCGTCTTCGTAGTATATTATGTTATGTATTTCGAAGGCGCCTAGTGATCAGCTAACACAGATAATCCTAGCACTAGCCGAGCGGGCCTTAGACGGGATTAGGAGCCAATATTTTTTGAAAATATCAATTTTTCACATTATTCATCATTTCCGAAGTGAATTCCACAAAATTTTTGACAAGTTTGATTTTGTCGTTATGTACAAGCTGCACATTTAAATAATTAAACAATTTAATTAAGATTATTATGACCGTATACACAATATAGTTTTATAATTTTATATTACGAAAGTGTAATCTAGACTGGTAAGTTTCTATACAGAATTTAAAATACATGTAAATTGTATTTTTTTTTATTTCAAGGCTAGAGTTGGTTGGAGCTATAATTTTGTTAAAAATCCAAATATAATTCAATACTTCTAAATAATACTATTATAAGTACTAATAATACTATTATCTACATAATTAACAATTTATGGCCACAGTATCAAATTATTAATACGGTACCTACAGTAAAGTACAGCACGGTACAGTATTTAGGTACCATTAAATACTTGGTAACATATCCGTACGAACGATTTTCTTGTAGAAGATAAGTTTTTTCTTGTTGTGGCGATATCAAAACGGTTTTTTAGATATAAAAGATATCAAGTATTCTTTGTACCAATGTTTTATTCTGTGATGAGTTTTGTTAGTGTTTCGCCAAATGTCTTTTCCTTGAATTCCAAGCGTGACCTGGTGCTACTGGCTGCATTATTCGTTTTTCAGCTTAAAAAAAAACAATTTATAACTATTAAAAAAGTGGACAAATGCGGGACAGGCTCGTCCACAAACGGTTCCTTAGTAGCTACATGTAATAAAATGATATCCCTAGACGAATCATACAAATTGATTTAGCTCCAAAGTACCTAAGTATATTATTTGGATTTTTTTTTATGATATTGGAAGGCAAACAAGCAGACGGATTTCCTGATGGTAAGAAATACACGTCGCCTATAGAC
>DVZL01008173.1:0-10384 GCA_018236625.1 Lasaia peninsularis | reverse complement strand
CCGCTGCCCTGTGGTCGGGTTGTTAGACCTTATGTGCAAGTCTACCGGCTACCCTACCCTCCGGACCGGAACACGACTATGTCATTATGGCGGTAGGAATAGGTGAGGCGGTGGATCCCTACCCGGGCGAGTTGCTGCACAGCACTCTACCACCTAGTTCGTCGTTTCTAGTTTAATTTCTCCTAGTTTAATTTGTTCTGCTGAATAAAAATAATATACGAGCTTAAAATTTTTTTTTATTAATTTAATATGACTTGCATTACGTGTGCTGATATTAAAAAACGGCCAAGTGCGAGTCGTACTCGTGCACGTAAAAAATCACGTTTGTTGTATTGGTACGTTACGTACGTAATAAAACGTACGTTGTAATCGAGAGGACAGTAAGTCACAGATGGCCGTTTTTTTATTATTGTTGATTCGGAATGTATGTATGTAGAAATTCATTTTCTTGTTTGATAAAGAGCAGTAAAAACATTAAATTTTCTGGAAAGCCATTTTCTCGAAACCGCATTTATTGACTTACTGCTGTATCGATTACCAGGGCAGGCTTTAGTATTTTTGTTAGAGCGGCAACAGAAATACATCTGTGAAATTTTTACATGTATGACTGGCATACTGGCGGACTGTGGAGTCTTAGAAATAGGGTTTTTTACACTTTGGATACTAATTAAAATTTCAATACAACACATTGTATTAAACAATAAGTTTACACAAAAATAAAGCAAGTGCGTACCAACGGTTACCCCCGAGGTGGACTTGACGAAACCGGATCCGGCTTCCATGTCCTATGCTTTCGTCTTATTCACTCTGGATTATCCTCCAAAGAATTACAATATTTATCCCCAATTTTGTATCACTTTGATGTAAGAGTTATATGGTTTTTCCAAAACTTTTTGTAATATATTTTGTATTTTATTTTTACTGAAATAAATGAAAAAAAACCTATTAGAAGTTAAGAAGAGGTTATTGTCAGTAACTGATGCAGTCAGAAGTTCTAATAATGAATAGTTAAAATTATACAATTTAACCTAATACACCTTATGTAGAGACACTGTTATTAATGTCTCAAAATAATTTTAGTCCGAATAAAGAAAATGTAGAGTTTTTTCCCACACTGCTGGAGACAGGATTAAGTATCGGTATAGGCTGTATCTGGGTAGGTATGTTCTATCTTCAGTCACAGCGTCACTTAATATCAGGTGAGACGGTGAAATTCATGGACATTCTTTTATATACATGATAATATCGCTCCACCCTTATGTCGTAAATATCATCTATACCATCAATCCGCTCAAAGCGATTTGGCTCATCTTTTTTATTGTGAACGGCTGCGGAGTGGAATTCGCTGCCTGTGCGTGTTCCCGAAACAGTATAATCAAGCCATCTTCAAGGCTAGAGTCAATAGGCTGTATCTAAGTAGGCATGTTCCACCTTCGATCGCATCGTCATTTATCATCTGGTGAGATGACGTTTAAATACCTTGGTATAATGTAATAAAGAAAACATAATAATTTTGTTTTCCTGTTCAGCATTTTTCCAAGAACATTACAAACTTATTGCCCTGAACCTTGCTAAAATCGATTTTCCCTTTTAAGTTTCAGTTATTTTGTGATAAAACATCGAACAAACACTGTCTTTGAATGGTAACAGAAAACTGTGGCCAACTATGGTGTAAGTATTTAATTAAATAAAAGTAACCTAAACTACTCTTTATGACATCAGCTGTCTGCCAGTGAAAGTCCCGTCAAAATCGGACTAGTCATTTCAGAGGTTAGCAAGAATAAACAGACAGACAGATAGACAGACTGAGAGACAGACAAAAATATTATTTTACAGACAAAAATATTATTAAAAAATATAATTTTGGTATCTATATGTACCATAGTACATGTGTATGTACACATACTCGTACATATATATTTAGTAAAAAGCTTTTATTTTAATATTACACACTGTCTGTGTAATATCCAATTTCATTTATTTGTATAGATATAGATAATTACTTTGAAATCAAATATTAAACTTACGAATATTTTAAAAATCTTCAGAATCTTTTGAGGAAGAATGATAAAACTTTAAACAGAAGCATATTGTTGCATAAAATTCTGATCAGGTGCTACATTACTTCGTAATATCTTGGAGCACTTAACTCGTTTTTGTAAGACCTTGCAGGTTATCATAATATTCGATACGTTCAGTTAATAACTATGATATTTAATTTTATAAGATACGTACAAGGATTCAGCAATATTTGTTCATGTAATCAAGGTTTTTTTTTGTGAAAATTAAAGCAGTAGAATTCCGGTAGAAATAACTTCAGACCTAAAATCAAAATTTTGCATTGTGCTGCCATCTATATCTATACATATAATAAATCCGTAACTGATTACTATGGGGCGGGCTATATAATATGCGATTGAAACACCCAAAACAATGTTTTTTACCTTGTCTGTTTTGTAATATGTTTGAGCATGCTAATCTCAAAAAAGGTTTAGCCGATTTGGATGCAGTTTTCAGAAATATGTAGTGATGGCCTTCGCTTAACAATTAGTGTTTATTTCATTTAAATCTGTTTACAAATATAAAGAAGTTATGTAAATCTATGTCAAACACGTAATATGTACCAATTTAAAAAAAGCTCTGGTATCATATCGAATTGATAGTAAATGGGGTTCAGCTTAGGCTGGAAAATCATCAGTTGAGCGTCTCTAAATAGCTATAATTTTTACATTACTATACACGTTGAGTACTTTTTTCGATATCGAAATCTAAGGGCACAAAGTCGCGGGCACCGCTAGTTGGAAATATACCTCTTGCCATCTTTTGACCTAATATCGACGGCTAATCGTGGTTGCATAAGTACCTCCTCCTACTCCTTCGGGGATATAGGCGTGGTAGTATATTTACATTAATTTATTTTTAACACCAGTCCTCAAACTCTTTAGCTGACGAAACTTTTTTTTGACAAATTACTTTGTTTTAACAAATTACTTCACGTAACCGATACAAAAAATTAAAATCTTTATGAATCTCCTTTATTGATAATCGTATCTAACACATAGAAACAATGAAATAGTAACAGACGGGAACATGGACTTTTGCTGTAGATATATTTTAGGGTTGATTTATTTTTTTCTGTATTCTCATGGAACCCCCATTTAGAGTTCAGGGAACCCTAGGGTTTCGCGGAGAATACCAGTATAGCTGTTTTAACATAGCACTAATTCTCCCACTAACATATCTCCCTATTACTGGGTATACATAAATCTCCCATTTATAGAGTCAGTAACATATCGCTTGTTTGAATTCATAGTCGAACTCTTTTCTTGGCACCAAAGTATTTGTTTTTACTATTGCTGGATGTAATAACTCCTGTCGTTTAGCCCTACTACTAAAAACAAATACTAAAAACAGAATAAACTAGATTTAAAAACATACAACGAACGTGATTTTTTTGCTGTTTATAGATAGAAGTATGACTCGTACTACACTCGTATCTAGTTTGTTTTTTTTCTGCATATTCAAAACCTTTTAATAACATTAGTATTAGACTTATTGGGGAAACCCGCTATGTATCTAACTATTCATAGTACTTACATCGACATAATATGATTACCCCCATGTTTTGAATAATCAGCTGAGTTGCGTGCAGTAAATCTATGTGAAAGGTCACCCGTGAGCTGCCTCAGGGAGGACCGCATGGCAACTGGCATTTCCTCTTTCTGCAGTCGACAAGTTAGCCGTTAGCCAGTAGTGATGTACTTAAAAATACCGTCATGTAATACATCGGATAGTGGTGCCGATTAAATATCGATATAATATCTAAAAATCCTCGCCCGGGTAGGATCCACCGCCTTACCTATTCCTACCGATCTGAAGTGTAGGGTAGTCAGTAGACTTGCACACCAGGCCTAACACCCCGGCCATACAACAACTATGGTGTCTATAGGCCACGATTGTCATTTACCATCAAGAGAGCCGTGTGCTGGTTTGCTTCTTAATTCCATAAAAAAATATATTGACGCATACATTACATCCAAATATCGTTTTTTTACGTGACTGCACATAAGAGAAAAGAAATAATGTTTAATCACTGCCTAAAAACACGACATGCACGATTTATAAACGTCTGCCTAAAAAAGCAGTGTATGAGAGTATGTAGAGTTCCAGATGTCTCAATTCTGAATGGCTTAACGGATTTTGATGAAGGAGGTATCATTAGAATCCTAACATCCTGTAATAATTATCGATGCATCTATTAGAAAAACATCAATGTGTGGTCAATGTTAAATAAATTACTATAAATCGGTTTGATTCGTTGCATCGTTATTGTATAACGAGTGTTTTTAACACAGCGATGTATAACGTCGTCTATTAGCCAGTCGCCGGTGAGACGCGGGCCGGCGCGCGCCGTATGCGCTAGCTCTCGCGTTCGTGACGTCACAGTTCGGAAAATCAATCGTTCCCCTCCGTTCCTAAGGTTAACCGCATACCGCATTTTTGCCCAAAGAAAATGTGACATATGCTCGTGAAGTGGGAAAAACAGTTTTATAAAATACCGACGTCATGTAGAATGCAGCGCAACATGTGATTGGTTTACTTTCATGTACTTGTGTGGTGTCTTAATTTTCGTTTACCAACTTTTTCAGCTGATTTACAAAAAAAAATTACAAAAATATAGAGATCATAAGTTATTTTTAAGTTGCGTAAATTTTATGTATCTCTTTGGAATCTACAATTTTTACGTGATTTAAAGTTTAAACATATTTTAAATATAGTATATATCATTCAAACCACGGTGTATAGATAGACATTAAAACACTAATATTCATGATTCTTTACACAATGCTCTGTAAAACATCTGGTTAAACAATTATTCAATGATAACTTGGAATGCTTTTAAGTAAACCGGCATTTATACAGCTTCCACCTCGAGTTTATTCCGTTATGTGGTTTTTGTTGAAGAATGTTTAAACATACATTCATAGGCTTGTTTTCGACTACATGTATCCTTAAACGGGTTTAAAGACGTATGGAGCCTACAGCTCTGCGTTTTCACTAATTTTTAACTTGCTCGTAGAGTCATGTTACAATCTTAGAATATAGTTTTGAATGAAAATGTAAAAAGTTATTAATTTTGACTAAATTTATGATAACTTAAACCCTAATTTAAAATTCTTTAACAATGATATTCGGTAACTACGATTACAATAATTAAATTGAACTTCCTTTTGGGTAAATTTGATAAAATGATAGAATGCAGAATTTTATAAAATTTATAATAATTAAATACTAATAATTTTGAACCTTTGAAAATGTTTATAATTTTATTTAGGTATTGTATTACCTTATTTAATACTTTGTTGTACACAAAACTTAAAAAATACAAAAAATAATGTCATAAGAAAATGCACAAAAGACGAGCTTAGATTTTCTACTTTTTGTCGTGATATTGATGTTTCTTGCAAAGTTTATAATATTTTCATATGATATAAGGTTCCTTATTTAATACTATTAAAAGCAGTATTTAAAAACATAATTGAGTCAATTATGTTTTTAAATACTGCGACGTTATCTTCCTATGATCATAGACTTATCAACATCTCAAGCAGTTTAAAAATGTCAAGCTTGTTGCGAAATTATTTCTATTACCAACAAAACTATTAGTTAAATTATTGATAAAAGAATGCTGTCAAAATAATTATCGGTTACTGTTTTCTGTGGTTCTATCACATAGTTTTGACTGTACTGTCAAATGTGAAATCTATTATGAAGATGATGAACAAAAAATATCTATATGAATATTCGTTTTGAAAAAAAAATCTTTACATTTGCATTTCCTTAAAATCCTAAGTGGAAATATATAGATGTGACTACTAAAACAGAATGATCTCTACATATATGTTTACTGTATATCATATACTAGCGACTCACTCCGGCAATGCACGGTTATATTATTCATGTTATATACATATAAACCTTCCTCTTGAATTACTCTATCCTTTAAAAAACAGCATCAAAATCCGTTGGGTAGTTTTAAAGATCTAAGCATACATAGGGATTGACAGCGGGAAGCGACAATGTTTTATACCGTATAATGATTACAAAATATGGACAACTTATACACGATGTCATCAAAATTAATGAAATAATCTCAAACACTATTTTTGACAGAATTGACGTTAAAAAAATGAAACGTAACGTCGACATTACCGAAACTTTTGAATTAACACAGTTTTCTAATAGCGTGACGTGTTACTGTCTAATATACATAAACGTAATGTTATAATACATAATATATTAAGCACATTTCATAATTTTTCTCTAGTGTTTTATATATACACAAGTTTTGACAGTAAAATAATATATAGAGACAACTCTACACAATTGACATGGGGTTTTGACCATTTAAAATATCAAAAACAATTGTTCCAGAATTTTCTAACATGTATAACATAAAAATAAAGTAAATACCGACAAACCCACATCCCCGAAGGGGTAGGCAGAGCTATATTAGCATATCCACGACTCGTAAGTTCAGGAGATTTACTAGAACACCCACTACTAGCCAAGGTACTATGGCCCATGATGCGATAGGTGGCAAACCTATCGCCGGGTAATGAAATGTTTACTCAGAATAATCTTAAAACATTTAAGAAAAGTTACCCGACCAGTATACTAAAAATTGTACCTCCAAACGAGTATCATGGTATATAGAGACCACTCTACAATAGCCAATCGTAGAACCATTGTGTAATAACCCATATCTAAAGAAACAATATTGTTAATCTGCAGATATGTTTTTTCTTTTGTGAATATCAACGAAATTTATATCGATTGTATCCGAATTCAATTGTAATAGAAAATTCATCACTTCCCTTTCACTAAATAATCGATCACGCGAAAAGTAACTGTGCGAAATAATCGTTATTGTAGGTTTTATTGAAAAATGTCTTACGGTTATCGCCTCTGTGCTCGAGTGAAACGTGTCCGACTTTGAGTCACGAGGTTCGTGGTTCGACTCCCGAGTAGGACAACTTGTTTTTATATATTTTTTTCAGCTTATTATAACAACATAACTTTGTCTGATTTGATTGTCACATTGTGGTAGAATATGTTTGTATAATTAAAACAAATAAATAATAAATAAATAATTTTCATTCCATTTATAATTTGATAAAAGAAATAAATGTATGCGCTTGATCTATAGATAAAAATACTTAAGAATTCCATATTATTTGTTAGTGTTTAGTAGTGATAGATAGTTCTTATCAATATTATATACTGTGTTACGTATTTTTCTTGTAACTTTATGGTTATTTAAGACTAAACATAGTTCAGTGTATCTTACTTCTTATCGGGATACCATCTATCATAGAGATAAAGACTAACGTTTGATATAACGAAATTTGTTCGTGTCTACGAGATAACAATAAATATGTTAATCAAATAAATAATTTTGAATTTATCACTTCAACTCTTCTAACATTTTTTTAAAATTTTTATTTTTTGTTAATTTTGTTAATTTTTTTGAGATGTGATCTCAAAAAAATTAACAAACGCACTAGTCGCCTTTACGATTTGTGATTTGTGATCCTAGATTCATTCACCCTTTAATTTTATCTCCTTTCGTACAATAAAAAAATTGCAAAATCGATTCATAAACGACCGAGTCATCCACGAATATATATTTTAAGTGTGTTCGTGTCTACGGTCGAATTGAGGAACCCGCCCCTTTTTTTGAAGTAGATTAAAATGGTTTTATACTAATAAATTATAATATCACTACATATTATAAAACAAAGTCACTTTCTCTGTCTGTCCCTTTGTATGCATAAATCTTTAAAACTAAGTTTTTAATAGATAGAGTGATTCAGGAGGAAGGTTTTTATGTATGTAACATGTATAGTATATCCGTGCGAAGCCTAAGCGTTTATAATATTAAAATTATTATTGTTATGATTAAATCAGGAGTATTTTTAACAGACGACATGTATTTCATGACATCAGGAAAGCCGTAATCTTATTCAACTTTGCCTATTTGCACATCTGACATCACTACTTAAAACGAAAATATGTCTGCGTATTTTGACGAAATGTACCTTGTATTCTAACAAAGACCTCTATTTTTAAAGTCATAAAACCGGATCCAAATTGACACCGCAGTCTTCATGTGTTCCAAAAACAGATAAAAAAGTTTTTTGGCTGAGAAGCGTCTTAATAAGCTAAATAATGTTGTTTTTCTAAGAATATCTTCAATGTTGAATTATGAAAAGACTTAAATGAATTAAAAAAATATCGTCACGCCCTTGTTCCCGAAAGGGTAGGCAGAGGTACGTATGCACCTACGATTAGCTGACTATATTAGGTCCCATGATGTGACAGATTGTAAGTTCGTCGCCATATCGAGCACAAACACAGGTATTACCAAGATGTTTTCCTTAATTGCAAGAGCACAATTATTGTAGTAGCTGAGTTAGAAAAACCTATTTGTAATAAGGCGGGGACCAGAGCTAGAACCTGGACTACCGAATAGGAAATTCGAAGCGTCTATCACTAGGTCACCGAGGGTAAAATGAAAAAGACTTCATACATTTATAAATTAACTAATGTTTTAATGGAACACATCTTGTCCATTTTAGAACTTAAGTATTTAGTGAATAATAATAATAATAACAATTTATTTTCATTAAAAAGATATTAGCGGTATACAAATTATGGTTGGAATCATTCTTTAAATTTAATTTTTATTGTTTAATTAAAATTACAAAATAAAGAATTAAAAGAATCAATATAAACTATAAATATAAAGTATATAATTTACTTTAAACTAGTGAACGTATTTCGATAAAGTGAGGATATTTTATTCACTGATCAAGTTTTTTACTTACCCACGGAAACTTCTTCAGTTATTAAGATAATAAATAGCCCACGAAATTTGATATGAGTAAAATCAATATTTGTTATTGATTTTACTCATATCAAATTTCGTCAAAACCAGTTCATTGGTAAACCCGCGATATCTTAACACATATCCTTTTGCATTTGTAATATAAAGAATAAACAGTATAATTAAATAAAAACCAGCCAAGTGCGAGTTGCACTCGCACAAAAATAAAAACAGGACCTTATTACTGAGACTCCGCTGTCCTGTCAGTTTGTCACTAGGCTGCGCCTCATGAACCATGATAGTTAAAAATATGAAATGTTCACAGATGTTTTTTCTGTTGCCGCTATAGTTAACAAAAAATACTAAAAACACAATGGAGCTCCCATACAACAAAAGTTATTTTTTTGTCGTTTTTAAATATTATACGGAACCATTTGCGCGCCGGACTCACTAGTCCGATTGTTTTAAGTAATACGAGACGAATTTCGCCACCATTTTCTTTATTCGTTTTTAAAACCTACCATTCACGGTATCGCGTGTCAGATAAAAATTATACTATATTTTATATAATGACTTTTTTCTACCAAATGTAACGGTATTTATTGGCGACGACTTGTTTATATGGTTTTACTATCTTGATTTAAATAAATAAGCTGTTTTCTAAATTAATTTCACTTGCCATTTCGTTTAATATGGTATTTCGGAACGGACATTTGGAAACGGTAAATCTCTCGAACAGATTAACATATAAATGGATTACAGTATAGAATGTTGGTAAACATTATCAACCAATTACTTGATAAGCGCGGCTTAGTACTTGTAACTGGTATCGAAAGGTGGTTCGGTTACTTGTCTTTGGGCCTATCTTTGGGCCCTTATATTTCTAACTGGTTGTTGCCCGCGACTCTGTCTGTGTTGGCTATATTGTGTAGCAATTAAGTTATCAAGGCTCAACCCATGTTATGTCACAAGTTAGTATTTCTGCAAAAAAAAAACGGGAAATATCTCTTTCGAGATAAGCTCGCCCTTTGTACTGTAATATATTTAAGTTATTGTTTTTGTTATGTTGATCTGTGTATAATAAAGAATTAGATTTAAAAAAAAATAAACCCTCTTACGTTTCCTACGGAAACCCCTTAAGTGAACAGGATTAATGTAGCCAATAACCTGGTCTAAAATGACCTATACGTATAAACGTCTTTGCACATTCCGGGTTTCAACTTTTGGGACATTTGGACCATTTTTATTGAGAGTTGTGATAGTTGTGATTTAGAAACTACAAAACGTATAACTTGGGAAAAATTACAATAACACGTATACTAGGTTCTATTCAATTAACTTAAATATTAAATTAGTCCCCCGTTTTGGTCCGGGTTCCGTTGTAGAATACCCACCCACCCAGGCAGCTCGTAAGAGGCGAGCAAAGGTCTATTGTCACCAATACCCTGACATTTACTAGGTGGTAGAGTCTTGCAACGAGTCGCCTGGATTAGT
>DVZL01008172.1:0-10385 GCA_018236625.1 Lasaia peninsularis | reverse complement strand
TTGATGAAATTTTGTACAGAGATAGAGTAGACCTTGAGAAAGGACATATGCTACTTTTTAACCGACTACATTAAAAATAGGGTATATTTTTACGCGATTAGTATTATAAGTCGTAAAAATGTTTGCCCTTTGAAAGGTGTCTGTGTTATTAAAATAATTCACGCGGGCGAAGCCGCGGGCGGACAGCTAGTATATGATATATCAGATATAAACAAAAATATAATATCACAAAATAGTAACCAAATATCCAAGAACTTATTATGAAGTTGAAATATATTATACGTTTCGATGAAATAATAACCGTCCATTTATTTTCGTTTATCTCAAATAAAATTTAAAAGCATTATATTTGATTGAATACTGATTGTGTTCAATTAAAATGAACGAGTTGTTTACGAGAATTTATATAAAATATTTATTCGTTAATTGAATTGTATTCTTGAACATGCAACGTCATTTTTAGAGTACTCAAAAGTCAAATGGTAATAACAAAAATGGCCAAGTACGAGTCGAACTCGCGCACGAAGTCGGAAGAATAATACTTATATTGCCTAAAAACATACCCTCTTTTAAATGTAGTCGGTTGAAAAGTATCTTATGTCCTTCCTCAAGGTCAACTTTATCTCTGTACTAAAATTCATCAAGATCGGTTCAATGCATTAGGCGTGAAAGCGTAACAGACAGACAGAGTTTCTTTCGCATTTACAATATTATAGTAGCGATATATTGTTATAACGGCAATTGAAATACAGGATCTGTGAAATTTTCAACTGTCTAGCTCTTTCGGTTCATGAGATACAGCCTGGTGACAGACACACAGACGGACAGCGGAGTCTTAGGAGATCACGGTGTATCCTTAAAATTGGGTAAAACAAAGAACTTAACGTCAGCCAGGTTTCCCCATTACATCAGTAATTAGGGAAAATAAAAGTCCTTGGGGTCTTCTTCACCAATGAGTGTTACGAGATAGGAATTAATTTCACAATGGGCATGTTGAGTGGACTTCGGGAAAACCGAGAAGGTAATCTTAAGCACTGTATTTAAGTGTTTAATTTTGCTGTTATTTGAAGAATCAAATACCTATTAAGAATAATGAAATACCAAATGCTCTAAAAACTAGTTCTCGCAACGCTAAAATTAAATCTTACCTAATTCTATTGTCGTAACGTCAGTGATCCCCAATTTCGTGTTTCGGTGTGGAGAGTAATCAGTTAACTTGCGGTTTATCACCACAGTTTCAGGTTGGCTACGCACCATTATTAACTTTGGTCTCTATAGGCGAGCTTTACATCTTACCATTTTACATACGCTCGCTGTTTGAATTCCCAATAGAAAAAAGTCTTTAATTAAGGGTAGAATTGAAATCGTGAGTTATTCTACTAGTGCAATTAGACTAAATAGTGGAGACAACCCTACGACGGGTATCGAACCCACAACCTTCATCTTCCGCTGACGATGCTTTGCAATTTGATCTAGTGACTATTTATGTGGTAAAATGTTAAGCAGAAGTACTTCTTTGTCTAGTCATATTCCGTTTAATGAAATAACATCAGATGGAATGGCGTCGGTCTACTTAATCCGAGAGATTTTGACAAGGGCACCAGATTTAACGGTTGCCATCCCACCTCATCAACATAGAAGGGAAACTAGGTCCAAACCCAGATTAAATCGAATTCGAATAGACGAATCTTAGTTTTCTTAAGATGTTTCTCTTCACTGTAAAAGCACTCAAAAAATAAACGTTTCTTTAACATTAGAAAAACATATTGTTACACAGCGGTTTTCGATTTTGGTATACTAAAATAGAAGTCCGAAGCACTGACTACTAAGCCACCGAGACTCTACAACCTAGTTATGACTGACACTAGAACATTTATCTCTAAATGTGTTGCTACTTGATAGGCAAAGAGTTTCCTTAAAGGTCGGCAACGCACCTGTGATACCTATACCTATAGTGTTGCGAGTGTTCGTGGGCGGTGGTGATCACTTACCATCAGGTGACCCACTTGCCTATTTGCCTCCTCTTATATATAAAAAAAGGCACAAAACTCGAGAACAGCGAAACCGATATATTCAGCTGTTCTCGAGTTGAAATTGTTTTCTTTTTTATCGTATTTCACGAAGTCTGAAAATATTCTTAAGAAATAAAAGCTGGGAAAATTTCAAGGAACATAGGAAAAAACACTTTAATTTTTATTAATTTCGGATGGCACGAAGTTCGTCGGGTCAACTAATATCTAAATAAAAATGGATCACTAAACGTGTTGCTAAGCGCAAGACTCGAGAACGGTTGAGATTTTTTTATAATATACCTTTAAGTACCTACAAGTATAGTTCTTACGGAGATTAACAATGCCTGAATAAGTCATGTAAACAACACTATTATATACCTACTCCGATGCAAAAGATTCGTAATAATACTTAAAAGCCAATTTGAACTTTAATACCATAAAATACAGTTTACGTTTTAGTGGAGGGGAAGGGTTTTTAAATTTTTATTTTTTTACATAACTTAATTTTTGACATATTACCTTTCTTTATTCTTTATCATACTAACCGGTGTCCGGAATAGCTGTATAAGTAATAAAAACTAAAGTAAAAAAAAAGAAATGACTGTTAGTGCGATGATCGCCGGGTCGGCTAGTTGCTAATAAATACTACGAACAGTCACAGATTGCCAGCTATTTTCATATCAGCCTAAAGCTTGGCCTTTACATCAAGACCTTCAGATTGCAATGGCTATTTTCGCGAGATTTCTCAGAAATAATAACGCGATGAAAACGTCGCGACCCGCGGACTGTTTTATTACGATACTGAATTCCAAGAATTTGATTGTTTAAAAACCACTTTGAATGTTCGTGAAAGTTTATGATCGACTATGCCGGCGTGAAGTCTATTAACATATTAAATTTAATATTGACTGTCATAATATTAAATTAAATTAGTTTTTGATTAAGATATTTTACGTACAGGTTAATCGGTGGTCTAGTGGCACGCGTTTCGAACTTCCATTCCGGTAGTCCAGGTTCGAGCCCAGTCATGTATCAATGAGTTTTTCTAACTTAAGTACATTTTCTGTGTGCTTTTACCCAAAATTTGTGCCCGATATGGTGACTTTGCCGTCTGTCACACTATGGGACCTAATGTCGTTGGCTAATCGTGGGTGCATAGGTACCTTTGGCTCTAAACAAGGAAAACAAAGAAACTAATCTTAATTTTAGAGGTAAATATCTTGTACTAGAGGCCCGCTTCTGCTTCGCTACGTATAAAGTGAAGATGCTTTTACTGTAAACACTTGAATAAGTTTCAATTTGACAGCACAATCCCCACCTAAAAGAAGATTCAATTTGATAGCATTATCCCCATATTATACAAAATGATCGGCCATTTATTGTATTTATTTGTTACAAAAAAATGTAATAAATAAAGAACCGCTTGACGGATTTTGTGCATACTTCACATAAACCATCTACTAAATAGTCCGAACAAAGCCTATTATTATGTATCTATGTATTAATATCGTAGACTAACATCCATAATACAAGCATGTAATTTGCCTACTTTGGGGTTAGGTTAACTATCGGAACGCTACTTTGAAAAAACAGCCAACCACCCAAATCCCGTGATACCTGCCGCGGGCGTTTCCACCAGGTTCAGGTTCATCCTAATGGAACGCGATGATCCCATAACGGTGGCAAACGCCAATCTACCGGAGAACCCCAACCACCCCAATACACACAGCACACAACACCGACGCCGTCAGTTTCGGCGACGAAATCTCTTATCCGTCAGGTCCCTAACGCCAAGAAGCAAGCCACAAATACCTCTCAACCATCATTTAATCAGAACGCAACATCAGGTCGAGGTTTGGTCTCCCGTGAGACAGGAGGCAAGGCATCAGGGGTAACGTTGGCGTTGTAGATAACCCAGCCTGTTAAATAATAATTACAACTTGAGCTGAGCACTGTTCGCCCACAAAGTTTGTTGTAGTTGTAATGACCAGTATGAAGGTGGTAATGAGCTGTGCAGCAACTCACCAATTTACCTATTCCTGCCGCCATACTAACATTTTCGTGTTCCGGTCTGGAGTGTAAGATAACCGGTAGACTTGCACATATGATCTAACAACCTGACCACAAGACGCGAAGCACCTACAATCTACATACATATATTACAATCAGAAGACTCGTGGGCTTGTTCGCTGTCTTATCCCATAAAATACATGTTAGTTATACTTTTTTAGCTCTTACGCACCAACTTGTGAACCAAGGATGACGACTGACATATTTCTACACCAGGGATAGTGTAATAACTAAGTCTCAATAAGGTCATTGGCATATTAAGATTGTCGACGTCAGACTATCGCTTTGCGTAACTCTGACACACGATGACGTAACAACCCCAACAGGATACGGATGTCGATTACTAATAGAACAAATAGATAAGAGCTTTCAATCTATTGAAGAATACTTTTTTATTAAAAAAACGAGCAATGGCTCATTTTCCCCGTGTCGGTCCGGGTCCTTGGTGTAGATACGGAGGAAACTTATTAGTATAATAAGTAAACATTTGCCTATAAGGTGTATAGGCGATTATCTCTTTGTATCACAGAGAAATCTACTCGTTAATTATTTTATAACAAGGGAAATAAATATCCGCCGCCCCCGGACATCCGCAACACAATGAGTATCGCCTTTCAGAAATAAAAATACACATATTATCCCGTGTTAATCCGGGTCCTCTGTGTAGAATAGACCAACTGCCCTTCTATCAGACAGCTCATAAGAGGCGAGCATACGTTAACTGGATCACTACCAAATGACCGATGGTGGTAGAGTGCTGTGCAGCAACTCGCCCGGGTAAGGATCCACCGCCCTACCCATTCACGCCGCCATAATGACATTGTCGTGTGCCGGCCCGGAGGGTAGGGTAGCCGGTAGACTTACTCACACAAGAGGCTTACCATCCCAGCCTCAGGTTGGCAACGCACCATTTCCACCTTTGGTGTCTATAGGCGACGTGTATTTCTTACCATCAGAAAATCGGTCTGCTTGTTTGCCTTACAATAGCATAAACAAAAAAAGTTGATTAAAAATAGTGAAATATCCAAACTTTTAGCATAAATGTTATGAACAATGATAAAATAATTAATGGTTGTAATGTTACACCCCGTGAACAATGGTTATCGTGGGGGCGTCACCGATTACACAGTTCGATGCCTGCCTAAAGACCATATCGCACGAGTTTTGATGACAACTTTATTTATCATTCTGATTTCAAATTAGATTGTTTAAATTTTTAATCACTACATATTATAAAACAAAATTACTTTCTCTGTTTGTCCTTATGTATGCTTAAATCTTTAAAACTACGCAACGGATTTTGATGCGTTTTTATATAGATATAATATGATTAAATGGGAAGGTTTTTATGTATATAACATGTATAGTATACCCGTGCGAAGCCGAGGCGGGTCGCTAGTTTATAATAGCGTGTGACCTCCATGGTTTAATGGTTAGCGCATCGGACTTCCATTACTGGAATCCAGTTTCATTATTACAAATACATAATTGGAGTATCTATATGTAACATTAAAATAACCGCTTTTTACTAAATGAATGTGTATGTTTACAAAGTACATATATCAAAACAATATTTTTAGAATTTTTGTATGTCTATCTATCTATTTTGTACCCGTTAATCTCTGAAACGGCTGGACCGATTTTTACGGGACTTTGATAGACAGATCATTTAATAAGGAACGGCTTAGGCTAATTTTATCTTAGAATTTTATTGTATAAATTTATAAAATAAAAAATTTAAATAAAAACGCGGACGAAGTTGCGGGCACAACTAGTCAAACATACGAAGATATGTATTACGCCAGGTTCCTTGCGGGGTAGACAGAGAGTATCGAGTGCCAAATATCATGATCCCTACACACCTGCCTAGCTTCATCCACATTCATCATTCTCTTCATGCATACACGTCGGTTGCGAAGACTCTTGACACCACCCTCGGATAACTTCAAACTCCGCCATTTCCAATTTAAGTACACTTCATGAAGTGTTTACTTCCATAGCCTAGTGGTTGGCGCTTCAGACTTTAATTCTGGGAATCCAAATTCGATCTCCGCTAAGTACAACTTTTTCTAACTTAATTACATTTCCTGAGAGCTCTTACGTCAAACGTTTTTCTAAACCCGAATTCAACCTAATCTAGAATTGGAACTGGTTGCGGAGGTGAAATACCAATGGCTCTTTGTAAAACCTGGTACCGTTTTCAAATCCCTCACATTATTTTAGCCAACTTAAACTTAGGTTAGCAGAGTAATAACATAAATATCGTCACGCTCATATCTCCGAAATAGTAGGCCGAGGAACATATGCACTCACAAATAGCCGATGATATTAGCTCCCATGATGTGACGGGTGGCAAGTCAATATCAAGTACAAATCCAGGGTTTCTTTACGATGTTTTCCTTCAAAATTCATTGGTACATGGCAAGGTTCGAATGTGGACCACCAGAAAGGAAATTCGAAGCGGGTGCCACTAGGCCACCGAGGCTCAACCGAGTATTAACATCTACCGTGTTTATAGTTAACATTGTATTTTCCACTAGAAATAATTTTTCAAAAGTTCCAAGAATAAAGAAGGGGTTCATTTTTATTTATAAAGGGGTTTTATCTAATAAGATATTCCTTTTATTCATTCGGTCACGGGTGACGCCTGTGTTGGCGTTAAGCAAGGACGTGCGATATGCTTTTAGGATGGGCAGCCAGCCGTATAATTATAATGGCTTCTCGTAATGTAATTTGTTACATTAAAACATTGTTATTCAAGTAATTTACATCTTATAACACTTTGTTAGTCTTTACGAATTGTTTATGCTCTCTCTGTATTTTTTTAAAAGTTTTTTTCAATTCGATTTATATATTTTTTTACCAATAATCGTATATATCAGCGATTTCGAAAACGACTCGAACGATTTTCTTGAAATTTTGTATGGGGGTTTCGAGGGCGATAAACCGATCTAGCTAAGGTTTTATTTCAAGTTTCTTTTATTAATCGCGTTTTCATGGAATAAAAACCTTTATCATAATAATAACGAAGCTAAATTTCGCAAGTTTTTGTTAAATTAGTATAGCTCAATTGGGAAATCGGCCGCTTTAATACGCAGAATTACAGGTTCAAAACCCAGTCCGGTCGATTCTTTTTTTTTTGAGTTCCTTTTTTTTGTTAGAAAACTTTTCCTGGAGGCCCTACAGAAATAAGAAAAAAAAGTAAATTATGTCAAATATAGTTTAAAAAAATGTGATGTTCTAACCAAACACCGAGCAAAACTCGGTCATCCAGGGACTAAAAATTATTTATCCAGTAAAAAATAGTTGGTCCGAAGGTTTTGAGTATATACGTTGATTAAGATGCCATAGTTTTTAAAAATCATGGAATTAAACGTACTATATGAAGATTATACTCCTAAAACAAAGACCTGTTCTTAATATTAAACATCTTTCTCGTTGTTATAATATCGTCTCTATGGTCGAACGTAATCAGCCTCCGATTTTGAAGCACGAAGTCTTAAGTTCGAATTCCGGGCTAGGACAACTTTTTTTATGGGATAAGACAGTGATCATTAACACCAAAAAATGCGATTAAAAACCCTTCGATTTATTGTATTCTGTCTAATTTGACATGACTAAAATCTTTTGTTTTTTATGTAATTGGAAAAGAGATAGCATGTATCTAAAATAAGTTTAATTAGCGTGCAGAGGAATTACCGCCATCTTTAGTTTCACGGCTAAATATTGAAATCACTGTTTTATTGACAAATACTATTATTCTAAATTATCATTACGTAAGTATCAATTAACTGTTTTATTTGAGCGATACGAATTGATTCGTAACTAAAAGTTTCATCAAAATTAAAATGCTTCTCGACACGCGAGTTAAATGGTTATATAATTTTAGTCTTATACGAATGTGAAAGAAAGATTGTGTTAGTTTCACTATTTATAACTTGAGAACGGCTGAATTGATTCGGATCAAAATTGGTGGAGAGATAGATTAAATACAGAAGACGGATATGGGATACTATTTATCTTATTCCATCTGGTCCTTAACGTGAAATTTTATATCATAGAGACCTATCACATAAAATTTCACGTGAACCTAGAATAGGTCAACATTTTCCATAGTCCTAAGTATGGGCGGTACAAAGTTCGCTGGGTCAAAGTAATATTGTAAAGCAGAAGAGTTTGTTTAGATAAATGCGCTTATCTTAAAAACTTCTGGTTCCAATTAAAAAATCACTCGTGTGTAGAATAGTCCATTTATTGAGGAAGGTTATATAGCACCACGATATGACTACTAGGAGTGGAGTAGCATTGAAAACTGTGTCCAAATACTCCGAATGAAATCGGGCCGGGTCGCTACATCCCTCTAAAAAAATACGTCAAGGGTGATTCAGACTCGCGAACGTAGGGTTCCGTACTACCTATAAAATGACAAATAATCACGTTTGTGAGATTACGGGAACACTCTTTATATATTTATTTTATTCTATTTTTAGTATTTGTTGTTGTAGCGGCTACAGAAATACATCATCTGTGAAAATTTGTTGTAATAGAGTCTTGTAATAGAGTTTCGTTTTTTATTCTTTAAGTACGGAACCCTAATAACTAGTTCATAAATATTTAAGATTTGATTATTCAAAATATTTTTTTTAATAAAACGTTTTTGTTTTCGATATCGTGGATGGTAATTTTCTGGAATTACCGTTTTCCTATAAAATGTTCAAGATGGATGCCCTCTGGAACATGAAAAATACTGACATCAAGATTCCAATTTGTGTTGCGAAAATTATACCTATCAGAATAGGCATTTAATAATATAGCACGCTCTCGCCTCTAAAATTTTCCCTGACATTTTGTAAAGAGGGCTTTACATTCGCCGGATGAACGCGCGAGTTATATGACATCGCAATTTGTTATCCTTTTTTGTATTTTTTTAAAGCCTTCAATATAAAAGAAAAATTCTACAGTACTTGACTCAATGCAAAATGGCTGTTTATGTTTTTTTTAGCCAAGTTGCAAGCTTTCCGTAAAAGAGTAAGCAATTTTAGAGAACCAAAAAAAAACTATATCCAACAATGTACAGCAAATTTGTATCTTGAAAAAATATGGTGGTCAAATAATGTGATTGATGGTAGCATGCTTCTGCGTTCTTTATCCTTAAAATATTTTGTCAAATAAGTCAGTATATTACTTTTATTTTATCAAATAAGGTTTACGTATTTAAAAGTGTTTTTTTTTCTTAATTTTTCTTTTATACAATACTGATGATATTGGCAACTCCAAAATCTGGACTTTTGTATCTTAGATAAACATGCCAAAAATAAAAAGTAGTTTTATCTGGATAAATTACAAATTACTCCTAGCGATTGTCAAACCTGTATCAGACGTAGTAATTATTAATTATTAATCATTTTAATAGTTTTGAATTTGTAGGAGAATAAAAACTATAAGTAGACATTAAAATTCTAAAAGGAAGTTGTTAGTTTCTTATTTTCAAAGTTCAACTTTTGACGTTGTGTCTTAGATATATAGTCTTAAAAACCTACAGGTAGTTTGTATCTCCTTACTATCCATAATATACAGGAATTCAATATTATATTTTTTTCTAATGGCATTTAAAAGTTGTCGTTTTATTAAAAAAATCATCTTACTAATATCCCTAAAACGCAACGACAATCAAGGCCAATGTACATTCCATCTAAGATAAGCTGTGACGTCGAGTCTCCGTCATTTCGTACACTTTTCTGAGATGTTCCGCCAAAATACTTTCCTAATACATTTGCCCCCGAGGGTGTTTGTTCCATATAATCCACGTTTCATCTCATTCGAATTATGAGCTTTATAAGTTTTTTGTTTCATATTACATACAGTGTAAAGTCTCCATTACTGTTTTGAGGCGAAGAGACGTTTAAGGCGACGAACACATCCCACACACATAGAAAAAAAAATCCCAAATGAAATATAAGCCACCTCTCTGATCGAGCGTAATCTAAGTATTTCAAATTTATCTGAAAAGCGTAATGTTGCCTTAAATTCGATTTGTGCCATTAGATGGATGTCCAACCTCTCACACAATGAGACCTAATATCGTCGGCTAATCATGGGTGCATATGTACCTCTGCCTACTTCTTCGATGTTCCAGTCCGGAGGTAGCAGGTAGACTTGCACATCAGGCTTTTCCGCAGATCAGCGACTAGTATCTTTATTAAAGCGAATACATAATATATTATTAATTAAAAGCTTTTATTTAATTTGCATTGTATGTATGTAAGTATGTATGTTCGGGTGGAATCTTAGAATTCAATTTTG